>CAXIPT010000010.1:552393-643730 GCA_964030475.1 Tethya wilhelma | reverse complement strand
ATGTGTATAAGAGAAGTACGCTTGCATAATTGGATGTATCCAATGCATAGATCAAGTTAGCATACAGCGTGTGAAATTAATTGTAATTGCTAGACTTTTGATTGCATACATTTCATGGTTTGTGTCGATGGGCTATGAGTTAATTAGCATTCCAAAGTTACCAGTAATGGTAATTATTACTTAAAGAATTAGTGGTTTATGAACTTCTGGACTTTAATTAGCAAACCTGTCATGCATAAAGCATATACAAATTGTGGCCATTTGCATACTCTGACTAGACTTTTAGTACAGAATTTGTTTTCTGTTTTTCCATCACGTTCTTATACTACATGATATAGTAATAACAAATAACCTCATTTTGTTGTAGGTGAAACTGTCTTGTTTGAAGCTTTTATCCTCGGACCTGTTCTCAGCGAATGAAGTGATAGCACATGCTCTCATTGCTGCTGGAGACTCTAAGCACAGGTATGATATCCAACCATCCTAAGCTATTGTGTAATGAAAGTCCTGCATTTGTGTCTATAGAACTCTTCAGAAATAGCACTGACAAAGACATACATTGTTTCCCTTTGTATGGAAGATGTGCTTTGTCCCATGCATACCTAGGAGTTCTAGTAGCTCGGGGGTGAGAGCATTCGACTAGAATTTGAAAAACCTTGGTTTGAATCCTGGCTAGATCTGAAAATGTATTTCAATAATTTTTTATGCAGTACTGTTCTAAGTAGTTAGCAAAGATTTAAAAAAAGCACTATATCAAACACTATAATTCCTGCCTAACTCCTAACTAGTCTCCTTAGTCCTAATTATTAATGCAAACTTAATCTATACTGTAGCATGCACACACACACACACACACACATACACACACACACACACACCAGAGTAGGTTGGACACACCTAACCTTTTCGCAATAATTGCACAGTTTTAATTAAATTCTTCTGCATTCAAGTGAACACTTTTGTATGTACACTATATGTGGGGATAGCTCACATGAGTGATGAAGAATTTAATTAAAAGTGCGCAATTATCGCAAAAAGGTCAAGCATGTCCCACCTCCTCTGCACGCACACACACACACACACACACACACACACACACACACATAATGATTTCTACTTGCATGTACATACAGTACATTAGAAGAAGAAAATGTACATACAGGCTCTTTGACTTCATCGTACTTATCACTTTTATTCTATCAGTGTTTGTGATCAAGGTGTCTCACTGGTCAAGAGATGTGGTGGCAACGTTAACTGGGAGAGTTCAGAGATTATCAACCGTTTGTTCTCCTTGTGTCAGGGAACAGTTGCCGTCTCTGGGAAGAAGAGGGTAAGTAATGATGTCTTAGTCTCGTTCGTATACTGTCGTTCCCTCAGTGTGTGTACTAAAGCAATATAACTAGCTGTTTCTACAGTATTTTAATACTCAATAGCTGTGAGTTTTATTGAGCTTGACCTTTAGTGCTTCTATATGTTTGATAATGTGTGGAGCGACTACTTAATTCTTCATTAAATTAAATTTCCTTGCAGTACGTACCATACTATTATTGTTGCTTAATGCAACACTGTACTGTACATGTGTAACTGAATGCTTACCATGTTCTTAGTGATAACCTTTATCAATTAAATTTTCTGGGGTGGCCTGGTGGCCACCTCAACAATGACTCTGACTCCCAACCCTTGGGTAGGTGGTTCGAGTCCCTCCAGTGCCACAGGTATTTATTTCTTTCCCGTTTTCTCTTTAGAGCTAACTCAGCTCTAAGTGACTTAATTATTTAAGACTATTTGACTTATAAGCCAATGATTGGAGCGTATGTATGTAGAAGACTTACAGAAACCAGGCTGTATCTATTATACCAAATCTTCATAAATTTTATATAAGCTGATTACTTTATTTGACAAAAATTGTGCCTGATATACACTAAAGTCACACTACATACAATGAAACTGCAATAAGACTTTATAAAATATGCAGAGATTTCATATTAGTATATAAGAGTCTTTACGGTACTTGATTTCTTTGACAGATGAGTTATAGCTATTTGCAGCTTTCTGATTCCTCATATGTCACTACACACTTTTTTGGACGGATCTTCATTTGAACGTAGGGAAAATAAATGCGAGACATACTCCATACTCCATACTCCATACTCCATACTCCATACTCCATGCATGCGAGACATACTCCATGACCCTCCCCCTCCGTATGAAGCACAGTTTGTGGAATACTGGTCGTTGTCTCTGTCAATTGTGGTAAACTGTTGTTTATTGTGGTAGGCCATGTTGTCTTCCCCACTTCCTCTTATCCTCTCTGCCCCTCCAATATGAAGCACATAATTAGTTTCTGGTCCATCCACTCTAAATGTCTGGTAGGTCCATATTATGCCAGTTCCATTATCATGTGTCAGTTCAATCATCAATTCCACTTCGTCTCTCTTTGTGAGGCAATGAATATTCTTCAGTCCGTACCAAAACTCAGTGCCCAAATCACCAAATCCATTTTCGTATTCAGCCCAGTTACGAGTGAAGTTAACCCACGAAATGTTGCGATCCCTCTTCAGAATTACAAGCCATCCATCATTAGAATCACACAGAGCTTGGACTGTTGATATGTGGTGATTTGAGAAGGCTGGTTGGATTTCGTAGTTGCACACACTATTGATGGTGTGTACTGCCATTAGAGTATAAGCTTCCTTGAAGTTGAACAGCTTGGCACTGTTAGCAATCTGTAGGAGATCATAATGTATGCATGATGTACAGTTTATTATAATAGTATTGAGGTTCCTTACTTGGCAGCAATCTTTGTATGTGATTTCTTTACATTTTTTCCTAAGAGTAATCAATTCTTCAAGTTTAGTGTTAAATTCTGTAGCACAGTGAGTTCCATTAGCTGGAGCAGCCATTGTTCCGCACAATAGTATGATGGTTGTTGAAAGGACAAGTAAGAGATCTCTAGGTTTTTTGATCTTGAAACAATATCCATTGTAGCTAGCAACCATTTTGCTTTCAACTCTTGAGTAAATTGTCTTTTTACAGATTCTCAGCAACAATTATTCATACAAATTGAATTGTCTACTCATGTATTGCATAAATCTCTTTCATTTATATACCACCAATGGAATGTAGTACTTGAGTAAAACATAGTTGTGTTAGAGTCACTATAGTCTTACCTATGAGTATGTACATATGCTATGGAAGTAAATTCCATTCACATAAAAGCCCATTTCATCTGTGTTTTTAAAATTTCAATTGAGAATGAGCTTTAGTAATTTGAAATTCTTTTTTTAGCGCATTTAAGATATAGCATTTTGCCTTTGAAGTTGAATTAAGTATTCACATGCCTTAGTCGTTTCTTGCTAGTCTCCAAGTCTCAGTATGTTTTTACTTTTCTCAATGAGCACAACGTTCATTAAAGTTTAAAGAATTCCATTCATAAATGCCCCATTCATGTGTGTTTTTAAGATTATGATTAAGAATGATGGAGCTTTAGTAATTTGAAATTCTGCATTTAAGATATAGCATTTTGCCTTTGAAGTTAAATTAAGCATTTACTTGCCTTAGTCATTTCTTGCTAGTCTCCAAGTCTAAGCATGTTTTACTTTTCTCAATGAGCACAACGTTCATTAAAGTTTAAAGAATTCCATTCATAAATGCCCCATTCATGTATGATTAAGAATGATGGAGCTTTAGTAATTTTGAAATTCTTTTTTTTGTGCATTTAAGATATAGAATTTTGCCTTTGAAGTTAAATTAAGCATTTACATGCCTTAGTCATTTCTTGCTAGTCTCCAAGTCTCAGCATGCATGTTTTTACTTTTCTGAATGAGCACAACATTCATTGAATTCCAAAAACACTATAATTTCTCCTACAATAGATATTCATGTATATAGGTACACTTCATTACTCTGCCACTGAATTATTAATGTTTAGTACTAACAATATTAAATGTGAATCAATTATTGAACTATAGCATCATGTTGAGGGCCTGGGGACGAAGCTACCGTTTACAGTTTTCCAGATACTGTTTGATGCCTTTTAGTGCATAGTGATGATCTTTACCAAACATATTTTCTTTAATCAAGATAAAGGTCATTGAGTCAACTTTATATTGTAACAAAATGAACTGGACTGTGATTGTATAGTCTACATATTATAAACCAGAATTATTACATTGTCCCACATGACTTGGAGACATTATGCAGGAAATACAGCCAATTTTTTTTGTTTTTGTTAGTTTGTCCGTACAAGTCTACACCTGTGTGATCTTTGTTATAATTGTGAGTTAACTATGTCAAAGTTTTTGTTGGTTTTCTACATGTGTATAAAGTATGCACAATGGCACAATGGCAACCTTTGAACCATCACCCTCCTTAATTCTCAGTTGGTGGAATACTTGTCGTTGTCTCTGTCAATAGTTGTGAACTGTTGACCATTGTGGTAGGCCATGTTGTCTTCCTCTTATCCTCTCTGTCCCTTAATATATGAAGGAAATAATTAGTTACTGGTCCTTCCATGCTAAATTTCTGGTAGCTCCAGGTATCACCAGTTCCATGATTGTTTGTCAGTTCAACCATCAGTTCAATCATTGGCGATTTGGAGAAATTCGCTGATTTTGCCAAAATCAAATCCTCCCAAAAGTTTCCAGCTATATATATTTACAAGCATTAGTTCAAATTCCTAATGGCTAAGCGGTGAGTAATCTATAACAGACAAGTAACTGACTAGACTTCCGGGTAAGAGTTGGGTATAAAAATGATGTAGTTATGTGCCAAAATTGAGCCTGCACTACTTATTTTTTGAAATTTTTACTACTTGTTTATTCGCTTTTTTAACACTACAGTGTGGAGACAACTAGAGACTGGTTAGTCCCTACAAAAAGCCTGAGTAGCAGCTACATGTACTACATTATACTGAAGAATCTAATGCGCATGCGCATAATAATGCCATGTGGATAATGACCTTTGAACTCTACCTACAAAGATGGCTGCATTGTTGTACATGAATTTATACACAGGCTAAGTTTCAAAGCTTTCTAGTTTTTGTTTAGGCCTATTTAAGATGAAAACGAGTACAAAGGAATGTAGTACCCATGAAAAGAACTTACTTTCAAATTGTGCTGTCAAAGTTGGCTCGAATCCTTTTCAAGTAAGTCAGTTAGGAAGTAAGTAAGTAAGTGCGTTAGGAGAGCAAAAATGACACTATTGTGGCTTCCCACTAGCGCTCTTTGAAGGTTTAATTTTGTTTGACTAGATTTTTATGGTGACCAACATTTTGTATTGTGTCTATGGGACAGTGGGCCCATTCCTACTATATGTACTACCATATACGTATGATATATACATGCATTGACCTTTCCTTCTATGTCTGTGCCATATAGTGGTGAACATTAAATTCTTGTTGCATCACCATGGTAATCTATAGTGTAGTACATTGATATTTATCACACTGACCTTTCCTTATATGGCTGTCCTGATTCATGTGGCATCACCATGAATGACATTACATGTTGTGGGCAACAGCACCGTCTGTTGTTGTCAAGAGGTCAGTGCTCAATGCTCAGTACAGCTCTTTTCTGATAATTATTGTAAGCAGTTCCCTAGAGTGATCGAAAATAGGCAAATATAGCCAACTGTCTCTTAATTTATAGCAGTAATAGATAGCAGAGCTGTGCATATTCATCTGCAGAGTCCATTGAATCACAACAGATGCATTGATATTTAGCTGTCAAAGAAAATGTCAGAAGTTCAATGCCTTGGAAGACCATTTTCTCTCGGCATGCTGTATGATTGTCGTGCAGATACAGCAATTCAAGGGCTCACCCTATGGGATGAGGACACAATTCAATAAACCCTGCGTAAGGACCACAAACCATTCACATCGTTTTAAGTCATCACAGAAGATAGCTTCAAAAGCAAGGCAAACAGTCTTGAAGTTGAAGCGGGGCTAAGTCTGAGTGCTTTGGGTGGTTTAGTCGAAGTTTCTGGATCTGCCAAATACATGAACAATCATCGTACATCCCAAAAACAGGCCCGAATCACGTTAAAGTATGAGATGACTTCGCACTTTGAAAAGATGACCATGAATGCCCTGGCAACTGACAAAATTCAGTACAAAGATGTATTTGACAAGGATGTTGCTACTCATGTAGTAACAGGTATTGAGTATGGAGTTAAAGCTTTCTTTGTGTTTGATCGCACTGTGTCTGAGAATGAAAATGTTCAAGACATTTCTGGAAGCATGCAGATTGTGATAAAGAAAATACCTATGGTGAGCATTGAAGGTAAGGGTAAGCTAGACATGAAAAGCGAAGAAAAAGAGTTGGCTGACTCACTTCAGTGCACATTCATTGGAGATATTGATCTAGACAAGCTGCCCATTACTTTTCAAGAAGCTTTGGATATATATAAACAACTACCAAAGTTAATCAGGGGTGGCGTACAGCCTGGAGAGTACCCAACTCTTGTTGTTCCTCAAAAAGCTTCGCTTATACCTCTTTGCAAGCTCGATAACAAGGCAGCTAAACTTGTGAGAGAAATCAGTGCCTCACTTGTAAGTCTAGTGCAGGATGTAGTGCAGGAGCTGCTGGAAATGAAAATGAAAGTGTCAGATTGGCAGCAGACAGATGAATGCAAAAACTATTTTCCAGGCATTAAGAAGCAGCTCAGCACATTCTTGGATCTGGTATCTTTATGTATAACAGATATCATGAAGAAGATTGTCACGATCCTGCCTAAAATCAGAGGAGGTGGAGAAGAAGAAAAAGTGATTGCATCGGTGATAAGAGATCATATTGCATCTGTCTTCAATCATTCCAGTCTGGCTTCATGGATGGATGAAAAAAGAATTGAAATTGACATGCTGGGAGCATTCATCAAGTGGTTGTCTCAGTGTCAAGCTATCAATTTTGCTCTCTCTCCAGCTGAGATGAATAGGGAAATTATGCAAATGGATAATGATATTGTCTTTTGCTTGATGCTCACCGTGCCCCAAAACAATGATCCCAATGAACAGTTAAAGAAGATGGCCGATCATTACCAAAGGGTCGTCCATAATGATGGCCCATCAGACCTAGCTTGGTATCAAGACATGAATCTCGTAAGTAAAATGAAAATTGTCGTAAGGCAGTATTATGAACTTGCTAAAGCAACTGACACAGAACAAGAGAATATCAAGTTTATTGTTTCTCTATCTGAACCTAGTAAGCTTGAGGATTGTGGAGCAAAGATTTTGTGCTACAGAAATGGCATACAAGTAGACTTTGAACTTCCACGTACGCCAAAAATATCATATTCAGTTGAATGGAAGCAGCATGATAGCATTCACTATACTATAAAGTTACCCAATCCACCCAAAAATACCTCAATAACAGCTGTTCTATACCAAGCTAAAGGTGGTGACAGAAACAAGTGGTCAATGAAGCCTTTTCAAGGTGACTCAATCACCCTGACTGGCTTAAAACCGGACACTGAATATTTCATTAAGGTACGTATTCGCTATATGGAGAGTTGCTAGGTGTAAGCCAAGACAGTACAATTATGGCTGGCCCTCCTGTGAGAACAAAAAAGAATATAATAAAGATGTGCTTGAAAGGAAACTATCTAAATTGTGCTGGAGAGTACGAACGCACGGAACGCAAGGTTATTGGAAGATATGTATGGGTCTGTAATGCCGAAAATGTCAAAAAATTTATTTGTCTTAACCCACGCTATAAAAAAAAGCGTTAATGGATTATCGGCAAATTGTCTTACATGGAAGATGTGGTAACTATGGGTAAAAATAAGTGTATATGTGTTTCATACCCTGGAGCTGGTACTCCTTATGAAGCTAGCTGGTCACTTAAAGGGCAAACTAAATTCATCATGTCAGTCAGTATGGTATTGCTTGCTGGCGATGAAACGTGGATACCTGTGAGAGAACTCGGCGAAAACTAACTCAGAGTATTGGCTGATATTATTTGCAAAACTAAATGGGCAAATAAAATATTTTATAATTGGTCTAGCTTTGTCCAATTTATTATTTATTATTAAAAGGTATATACAAGTAAAGCCTTAAAATGTTATTATCATACAATACATGCATCTACACCTCATTCTATGGACCTTAATTATTTGTGTTGTAAATCAATAATAATAAAATATATTTTGTCATGTCATCTTCATACTAGTCGCTAGCTACTGCATGTGCTTCTATTGTAAAGTTATAAACAAAGCTAAATGAATATACAGTCGAGCCTCCGAAGAGGGGACACTTGGGACAGCATCCTTTGTCCTCTCTTTGGAGGTTGTTTTCTTCTCGGAGGTTGTCTCGTATTTGCCTTGTATGCACCCTGAGAAGTTTTGCTGTATTTAATCATTATGAAGTAATTAAATAATTAAAAGTTTATTAGTATTCATTTTTATCTCTGAAATTTCTCCATAACTCATTGGCAATTGACTGTTTATTGACCATTTGCATTACTTTATTTTGTACTGATTTCAAAGGCTCTTATGAAGCGCTATACACCTTACCACTCAAAATTGCATTCTACATGTAAAGTATGATGGAGATTCCATAGACCAGTTCAAACTTGAATGTAATTGAAGTGAGCACTAATAGACCAAGAGTTGTTGGTTTACAAGCTAGTAAGGAGCAAAGTTTAATCCGTCAATGGTAGCTATCCAAGAATATTTCATTAAAGTACGTATTCGCTATGGAGAGTTGTTAGGTGTAAGCCAAGACAGTACAATTATGGCTGGCCCTCCTGTGAGAACAAAAAAGAATGTAGTAAAGATGTGCTTGAAAGGAAACTATCTAAATTGTGCTGGAGAGTACGAACGTACGGAACGCAAGGTTATTGGGAGATATGTATGGGTCTGTAATGCCGAAAATGTCAAAAAATTTATTTGTCTTAACCCACGCTATAAAAAAAGCGTCAATGGATTATCGGTAAATTGTCTTACATGGAAGATGTCGTAACTATGGGTAAAAATAGGTGTATATGTGTTTCTTACCCTGGAGCTGATACTCCTTATGAAGCTAGCTGGTCACTTGAAGGCCAAACTAAATTCATCATGTCAGTCAGTATGGTATTGCTTGCTGGTGATGAAACGTGGATACCAGCGAGAGAACTTGGTGAAAACTAACTCAGACTATTGGCTGATATTATTTGCAAAACTAAATGGGCTAATATAATATTTTGTAATTGGTCTAGCTTTCTGTCTCTGTATTGTCCAAGTTATTGTTTATTATTAAAAGATACAAGTAAAGCCTTAAAATGTTATTATCGTATAATACATCTACACCTCATTCAATGGACCTTATTTGTGTTGTAAATTAAGCAATAATAATAAAAATATATTTTGTCATGTCATCTTCATACTAGTCGCTAGCTACTGCATGTGCTTCTATTGTAAAGTTATAAACAAAGCTAAATGAATATACAGTCGAACCTCCGAAGAGAGGACACTTGGGACAGCAGCATCCTTTGTCCTCTCTTCGGAGATTACCCTCTTCTCGGAGGTTGTCTCATATTTACCTTGTATACACCCCTATTGTGATTTAATTGTCTTCAAACTGTTCTATGTGACTTCTTACTACAGTATTATGGAGCAAATCAAGGTGAAGTTTGTGATAGAGCTGTGGTCAGAATAAATGAATCGATTACATGCATAACTTGACAACTAGCTATAGCGATTTGTTCATTGGTTAGCTACAATACTCATTAAGAGTAGTTTGACTTGAGTTTCAGAGCAACAAGTTGATCTATTATAAGCCTCCAATTGACAAGGCTTCAACATCATGTCCAAAAATTGGTAGCCATTCTAAACCATAAAACTGAATCAAGTTATTGACTGATTACTAGGCATCTGGACTGGTCTAGTACAATGAGTGGTTCGATTTTTTGACAAGGACTTACTACAGGCATTAACTAAACTTTTAACAGCATCTATATTCTATTATCTATGGTAAAACTTTAGCAACTATCAAGGACAGCTTGACAACTTGCACTCTCAAGCTCAGTAGCTACAGTTTTAAAATTACTTTGTTATAGTGGCATGCGTTTAATAAGAACAGATATTGGGAGGAGCTAGGCGTGGTTTCCGGAGTGTCCACTATTTGGAGGTAAAAACACGCTGAAAGAATGGGACCAAAGAGAGTGTCAATCCGCTGTTCAGAGTTTAGAGGTGGTCGCTTCTCAGAGGTTGCTAATGTATTATAAGTGTGGTATTTTCAATCCGTGACTAGAACTTTGTCCGCTCTAGAGAGTGTGTCCGCTTCTTGGACTGTTCACTCTGAGAGGTTTTATTGTATTCAGTCATAATGAAGTAATTAACTAATTAAAAGTTTATTGATATTCATTTATATTTTTGAAATTTCTCCATAGCTCATTAACAATTGACTGTTTAATATATTGATCGTTTATTCACCATTTGCATTACTTTATTTTGTATTGATTGCAAAGGCTCTTATGAAGCGCTATATATATACCTTACCACTCAAAATTGTATTCCAAAGTATATGATGGAGATTCCATAGACCACTTCAAACTTGCATGTAATTGAAGTGAGCACTAATAGACCAAGAGTATAGGCCTTGACATAATTTGCTTTTTTTCTTACCTATTTTGCTTTTTTTTTTTGCTCAATATTTGAACCCATTTTGCTTTTTATTTTACCTATTTTGCTCAATTAATTGCTTAATTAATAGTGAAGAACTCACTACCCATTACCGTTTATTACCATTTTGGTACACTGTAAGTGTGCATGTAACAGAAAATTGAATATTTTTCAGCTTGAGTGTAAGTGTTCAAGTTTTTAATTATGTACTCATGCAGTCTTACCAAGAGTGTGGAAATATTCTGCCTATTTTGCCAATTTTGCTTAATTTTTTGCCCATTTTGCTAGCAAATTGCTCAATTCTTTTCACTACCTATTTTGCTCAAAATTTTGCTAGCAAATTCTGTCAAGGCCTAACCAAGAGTTGTTGGTTTACAAGCTAGTAAGGAGCAAAGTTTAATCCGTCAATATGGTAGCTATCAAGTGGCCTTAACACATCCTTGAACATAGCATATTGATAAGAAAATATCATATAGCTCCAAATTTTTCGAAGCACAAAAAATCGTGAAGCGTCTCTCTGTCTGTTGTTTGGAGCTAATTTCATAATTGAATCATGATCTTTGAAATTATTTTGCCAATGTAGTTATCATGATATGCAGTACAGTAACTGTAACAGTCCATGCAATTACTAAATTCACGGAAAAGTGGAAAATTTGGAGATATACATGCAGTAATCACTGAATCTAAGCATAATTATATTATGTTAATATTCCCTGTTACATAGGCTCATTTTCAAGGTTCTTGAATTATTACATGTATTCCACTGCAGACTAGAACACCCACCAACCCTGAAGATCATGTCTCTCCTGCTAGTCTCAGAGTCAAACTTCAAGTGATGCCATTTCTATTGAAGTCCACCTACGCTGCCAACTGTTTCCCTGCCTGTGTTCAAGTAAGCATCATATATTTCATGTTGGGGTTGCATGCATACGTGGGCATTCCAAGATTATAAAAAGCTTACTGCTCCAGGAAAATTCTGGAGCATACCTAAATACACTCGTCTCGTATATTGTGTGCAGACGGGGGGCAAATATGATTTGTAATCATTCAGAAATAATAAACTTTACTGTAACTGTCTTCATTTTCTTTAATACAAAAACAATGTCCTGTTATTAGTAAATATTTTGGGAATTGTCAGACCTCATTTTGACAATCCATGCATGACTGTCACAATAATACAATAAGTTGTCACTCAATTAACTTTAACTAATTAAGTCACACATCAATAATTAGCTGTATTAGTCACACTTTATGCAGACTCTTTAAAACTTGTTAGTTTTGCTCATGAATTACATCAGCCAATAATGGTTCCTTTAACTCAATGGATGAATGAGATATGTCTCTGTGTGTTCGAATAGGAGGTTCTGGAGTTAGGTAATTTCTCATCAGTTCCACTCTCTTTGGTGTTGAGATCTGCTTTAGTTTTATCTGTAGTTTTTTATTTAAATGTCTTCCCTTTTTTGTTTCTGTGATCCTCAAGTAGAAGTGGTAAAGAGCGATTAAGATGAACTGGCAGAAAGCCGTGCCAACTGATATGGTACTTGTTCCATGTGGGTTGTTGTAGAAATGAGCACCCATTGTCACGATGCCCAGATTTAGCATGAAGGATGCATCAGCGATATTTGCCAGTGTTGATTCATATACCCCACCTACTAATACGAGATAGCACAAGATAAATAGTGTTGTTGTTCCAATAGCCATCAGGTTCAATGAAGTGTTTCCAGATACATTCAAGGAGAATACTAGGTAAAGTGCCACTCGGATTAGCAGTAGTACTCCAAACCAGTAGACATGTTTCTCTTTGAATGGACCTGTGTAGGCATCAAAGAGAGGCTTCAGTTTACCAACCCAACGTAGCAGTCTGAGATGGTTAAATTTTCTTAGCCACTGGATTAAAAGTAAACTAACTGTATATGGTATTGATAGACAGAGAAGTACTGTGAGGCCAGCAATGAAGAGAGGGATATGCTTTCCTTTGAGGTAGTCCACGTTTCCATCATAAAGCCATACCCTTCTTTTGTAGCCATCCGGATAAACAAGAGTAGTGAATTGAAAGATGGTAATAATGGTTCTAATAAGTTTGGCGTATGAAAGTAAGAACAGTGTTGCTAATACCTGCACGACATTGGAACCACACAGTCTTGTAACAAAGACATATTGACGACTGAGTGCAATGAGGATGATCATGATGGTCCAGATGTAGAGGGGAAAAATGAATTGAAGCCAAGTTTTGACATAAGCATCAAGTCCGTTGTAAAGGCACATCTCGATGCCCAAATCCAAATTCATCCATGCAATAAAGTAGCCGAGAAATGTGTTTGGGCGGAGGAAAATGTTGTGGTTAGCTTGAACAATGTTGGCATACAAAATCAAACCGTTTAACATCCCAGTGGAAACAGTGAGATTCAGACCAAGCATAGAGATGACTAGAATTATACCCACTATGGCAATAACTGGAACCAATACTATCGTCCATAGACTGGAGCACTTTTTGCATTTTGATGAACCAAGTACATGACTAAAATTGTTTATACAACCTCCGCAGAGAATTCCAGAACGATTAAATTGGCATTGGTCATCTGGGGTTTCTAAATTGAGTGATACATGTGATGAGTTTTGCTTGCAGTAGTCGAATGGGCAGTGATTGCTGATAATTACTCCTGTGTCATTTTCAATGTTGTGGATAAAGGTCGCATTAATCCACTTTTCGCTGGGTTTCATAATTTTTAGCAAATCAATATTACAGTCAAATATTTTGTACGTGTGTAGTATTGGATGGCAGGAGCACTTTTTTGATGTGAAATTGAGAGAAAATCCTAAAGGACAGTCACTGAATGTAACTAATACTGACAACTGCTCTTTGAGTATACCAATTTCTGCAAACAGGAAAGAGTTACTTTTTACTTTTTGTTGCAATTTGTCTAAATTTGGAGTATTTTCTTTGTCGACTGTTAGGATCATTTTTTCAAATTTTCTGACTGATGAAATGGCGTAACGTAAAGTAGTACAGTTCCTGTTAACTTCTTGAATGTATTTACCTTCATTTAAAGTCGTTTCAGAGTTGTTTCTGTTGCTCATTAACTCTGTATGTACTATAGAAGGAACCGTTCCATATCTTTGTCCGACTGCAACAACATCGACATGAACTGTTCGGCCTGGAAACGTCTCAATGTGATACTCAGTGACGTCACAATCGGGTAGTGATGAGTTGCAAACACAAACACGTACTGGATTTGAAGAGATAGTAGAAAGGTCATCATTTTGTTCATCAAAATGCAGGGTGTCATTGAAGTGATCATTGGTCAACTCAGTGTATATGAACCAGCCTC
Organism: Tethya wilhelma; assembly: GCA_964030475.1. Taxonomy (NCBI): domain Eukaryota; kingdom Metazoa; phylum Porifera; class Demospongiae; order Tethyida; family Tethyidae; genus Tethya; species Tethya wilhelma. The sequence goes on along the minus strand of CAXIPT010000010.1, from coordinate 629,805 downwards.
CGTACAAAGCACTACCAGCAATGTCAGCCGTGTTGTTGATGAAATATATGAGTAATGTATTGTCAGCATATGCTGCTTCAAATGCATTCAGTTGGGATTGCTCCAAGCCTACAAGTGGACTGTAATAGGAAGAATCGTCGATAAATATTGCACCACCTTTTCCCATGGCATGGTTGCTCACAAATAAGAAGTACTTGTTTTGAAACATGCACTTTCCAACTTCGACATTAAAAAGTGGAGGATAGTAAAAATAGTAGTCATCAATATCAAAATAACTGTGTTCCTCGTAGAAATCCCCAGTGCATATTTCAACTTGTGATCTAGCGTAAAGTGATAGTGCACCACCATCTTTACCTGAATTACTGTCAAAAGTTAAATTTGTATTTCCAAGAATTACGAGTTTTGATTGATGTAGAACAAGAATATCAGTTCCAGTGTTGTTTCTAAAGACTACACTAGTGGTTTTAAATATCACGATCCTCGAGCTTTCAGCTTCAAAAATAGGGCAGTGTATATGGCTAGTTAAACATTTATTATCTCTAAATTGAATGTCACTATAATATCCAACAAATAGAGTGCTTCCTTCAATCAGTAAAAGGCCACCACCATTTTGTACAAATGAGCATTTCTTTTCAAGTGTGACGTTACTTTGCCTAATCTTGAGCGATTGGAGAGAATTCTCAGTCTTTACGTCATGCAATGTGATGTCGTATACCTTTTCAATATTCAATGGTCCGCATCGACAGTGAACATAACTAAAGTTTGTTTTGCTCAAGAGGATTTTTATAAAGCTGTGTCCTGATGACATCAGTGTTACACAAGAGCTGGGACCTGTGAAATTGCTGTCAGATATATTCACATTCATCCTTCCTCTCAAAGATTCAAAGTTTAACCCACCAAAGTGAATACAGTTGACTTGATCGGCAAGTAATGAATAGAATTTAAGTAGCTTCCCTTTATTGTTTATGGAGCTCAATATTTTGAGTCTTTTTACTTCCAACAGTGAAGTCGCTTCAAAACTGCTTGCCAGATTTAACATTAGGCCCCCTTCAACATCATCATTTTGCACTATTACATTGTCTATGTGAATTTGAAACTGTGCAGCAGCAATCCTAATTGTGATGCCACCTAAGAAATATGCATTGCCTTTGCTGAAGCTAAACACTGTATTTGCAATAGTGAGAAAAATCGATGTGTTACCAAGTGCTGATAATGTGGTGTCCCATGTAGTCAATTCAAGCATACAATCTTGTATGTTGTACGAAAATGCAGAGTTTTGTATCCTTACATTACCATAAACTTGCTTCAGCCAAAGTCCGACTCCACTGCTATGGTACACTTGAATACCATCTATCACTATGTTTGACGAATCGCCAATAAATATGCTCATATTTTGTTGTTTGGGCATTGCATCATTAAACTGTGGATAACTGAATAAGGCTTCTGGACCATATCCAAAGCAATCATTCATTTCGAACCTGCTCAATAACAGTCCTGTAATGTTTTTCAGGTGAACCATAAACGTTTGGTAGCTTGAGCATTGTATGACTGGTATGTCGACCTTCTGGTCTGAATTTGTGTTTCCCGAATTTGCGTATCCACTGATAACTATGTTTTCAGCGTTTTCTATGTTGAGTGAGGTGTTTGTTGTAATGCTATGCACCCCTGGCAGCAGTACAAGTGTTGTATTGGATGTAAAAGTGTGTGTTTCACTAATTTCCTGTAGAGTGTAACACTCACTTGTTGGGCAAAGTGCTGCATTTGACTCATTTTCTTGTAGAGTTGTAGAGTGAACATAGATGTATGTTCCACTTTCATTTATAGCTCCCACAAATTTCAATATTATTAAGCAAACACATGCTACAACTGACGCAAAATTGCCTATCTTTAACCTCATACTATATATCTCTGTATATATGTGACACATAATATTATATCACTATACCAAAAATAATTGCACTTCGATACTTCTGTTAGCAGAGCTTGCATGTGTATAATTATATACAAGATTGGCAGCTAGCAATGGGCAGATCAATCATCGAAATCACTTAATCATGGATACTCAATGGATGACTAGGTAGACGAAGTGTTTTTGTAAGCTGCCAGTGCTTGTTTTTACTTTATCACAATGGCATTATGATTATACATGCTGTTATTTGTATTTACACTATGCATGCGGCTATATTATAGTGCTTCACTTTATGTTATAGTTGCAACTTTCAGTTTGCTAATCTAATTTGAGATAAAAGGTTATCAGTATCTTAAATCAAAACTTTGGGAAAAACTAAAGTTTATAACTATCCAGTTTCAGTAGAACTATAAGATTATCCATATGGTATATACATGCAGTACGTGGTGTAGTATATATAATACTTATGCAAGGAGAAATCTAATGAATTGTCAGACTGAGTATACCCATGCACATTGCATTGCATTGTTGTTTATATCTAAATACATATGCATATTATTTCAAATTAGTTCATCAAAATGATTTGCCCATGCATGTGATTCACATCCATTAATGTGATGTATACTCATGTTCCAACCAGATACTTAGAATTTAAGTCATGAAAGGTTTAATCAGCCATGCATGCAGTTAGTATAATTATCTCGTTGGTGTTTTGTATTGGGTTGATGCATTATATACTAGCTTCTTGCATGCACTAAGGTTAGCTTGATAGATATATACTTAGCTGCATCATATGAAACACCCTGTCTATGTAATATGTATTAGTGAATTAAGAAGTTATAGGCCTCTAGCTCTACAGAAATGCTGAATGATGTAGCACACATGAAATAATATAGCTATGATTGTAACAGTATATTGTTATTTGTATACAGAAACTTTAATGTTATAGCTAAACTTCTGTGTTAAATTGAAAAAGTGCTAACAATTAAAGTAATCATTTATATGTGTAACTATATACAAGTTAACAATATTGTGTGTGAGTGTTATTTTAATTTTCTGTATATAAGTGTTTTTGTAGGCTATTCCAATTGACCATGTATATGCATACATGTGAGTTGTGATAATTATATTATAAACAAGTTTTCTGATGTATACTAGTATGAATTTATTACTATAACTTTTCCTGCCATTTCAATTAAGGCAGTAGAGGAGTTTGTTCGTCTTCCTCTGATTGGTAGTCATCTTCCAGATCAATACTAGTTTTCATTGTGGGCCATTGATCTGAGGTGGATAGTTCGATTTCAATGGGAGTATTATTGTTATATTGGGATAGAGAATTGATTTCACTTAGTGATGAGCTATTCATACTATTATCAAGCAAAGTAGAGTCCTTCTCCTGGTTGATTCTCTCCTGATTTATTTCATCCTGTGAGATGCGTGTTGGTGACTCGACTTCAACTAATTGAGTGTTTGCGGCAGTGGTGGTTGGAGGATGATCAATTTGTGGTAATAGTTGAGATGAATTGGTGAATCTGAAAGTGTTTGGTTCTGCTATAGTTGGCTCACCAGCTAATTCACTCACATCCTCCATTTCTATTAAAGAAATGGTATCCAAGTGTTCTGGGAGAGCGTTGACTTCAGTCTCACTGACTGGCATTGATTCCTCATTCACAGGAGAATTCGATGGTGAATTATTTTCAGGGGATGGACTGTTTCTTCCTAGTATATATAGCGCTTGGAGTTTTGAGGTTATCTTTTGGAATTGCTCTTTGAGAATGAATTTGTTAACATGATATACAAGAATAGCCAAAAAGGTAGCAAAAGCTACACTAGTTGAGACGTAAGCGACTAGATTTTGGGTCTTTTCATCATTTGTAATGAATAACGTAGCAACATTTAGGCCAATAAGATTGGAAAAAGAAATGCTATCCAAAATGTAATTATGCGCCTTTTTGTGTACTTTGCTACATTTCCATCTTGTGATTGTGTTCTCAAATATTAGAATGCCACTGAGTACTAAAGCTATACTGAGAAGGTTAACTCGAGGGTCTCCAAGAACATTCGCTGCTGATATTAGATACAAGATGACTCGAATAAACAGTAGCAGTCCAATCCAATATCGATGGTCGCTGTTGTAGGGATTGTGATAAGCATCTATGAAAGCAATGAATTTTCCATTTCCAATGATCCATTTCAAAGGTCCTCTGTTAGGACAGTAAACGAGCCACTGCCAAGCAAAGAGTATGAAAGTGAATGCTCCACCAACTAGGACTATGACAAGAGCTGTGATGAAGAGAGGGATGTGCTTTGGACTGAGGTATGGGATATTGGCATCAACCAGCCACACCAATTCATGAGAACCATCAGAGTACCTGAGTGTTGTAAATTGCAATGCTGCTATGATTGTACGAAGGAGCTTTGTATAGGAGAGAAGGATAAGAGTAGCCAGTACTTGTATTGGATTCTTTCCAACAAAGAGCATTGCAAACTTTGTGGAGTGATCACTAATGATGATAATTGCAGCAACTAATGAAATAATGTAGAGTGGAAATGCTAGTTGTAACCAGGTGTTAGCATAGCCATCCATGGCATCGTATAAACAAGTCTCAAATCCAAAGTCAAGGTTTAGCCAAGCAATGAAAACTGAAAGTATCTTTGTTTCATCACGTGGAAAGAAAATGGCACGATTTGCGGCAAAGATGTTGGCATACAAGATCAAAGCATTTAGAGTTCCCTCTGCTACCACAAAGTTTATTTTGAGAATAAAAACTATTAATGCTAGACCAGCTAGAGCAAAGACAAACAATAGTCCAAGCCAGTTGTTAGAACATGGCCTGCAACGTGAACTACCAAGAGAGAGACTGAGACCATCCTCACATGATCCACAAAGCTTTCCTGAACGGTTAAATGAACACAGATCATCAGCACCATGCTTAATGTTCAAATTGACGGATGTATTTTTATTTGATTGATGGCAGTAGTCAAAGGGACAATATTTGTGTAGTACATAGCGTTGGTGATCAGTGTACGCAAACCAGACATTGTCTTTTCGTTGGACTCTTTCAGTGTCAATATCACAGTCTGATATGTATTCAGGATAGAGTATGGGATCACATTCACAACCTAAATTGTTCTCAGTGAATCCGATTGGACATAGTGCATAATTCACTGTGAGATTTGCTATGGATATGCCTGCATCTTTGCATGGACCATCAACATAAAAATGAAGCTCCTCAGAGTTGTGTGGAGAGAAAATGCTATAGGTCAACTCTGTACAACTACCATCTCCATTAGTTTGTTGAATAGACTCCCCCTCACCAAGTTCTGCCTCTACTGATACATATGCATGTATGATAGGTACACCAGTGGTACTGATTGCTATTGTGTTGTTGATGTGGTCAACTGGAACAAGTGACACTGTAAATCTTTCACCTTTTCTAACGTTTTTGGGTTGAGGATGGTAGCTACAGTCTGGTTGATTGTCTCTGCAAAAACAAATGCGAACTGGATCTGATGATATTACTTTTGTTGATTTGAAATCTTGTGTGTTCTCATCAAGATTGGTTATGTTAAGCATGTATAATAGGCCCGATATAATTTTGTTGTTATGTGCACTATACAGTGTCTCAGCATAAGGACTTACTCCACACCTGTCCAGTAGACCACCATAAAGTATATCTCCAGCTACTGTTGCTGAATTGCCTGTGAAGTATGTATTGCGATGATTAGTATGATTCAATAGGGGAAACAAATCTGATTTCACTGTGTGTGTAAGAATTACATCTTCCAGTTGTTGCAGTTGTTGAATAAAGCATTCATTATAGATGGTAGTCTCATTACTTGAAGGAGTAGCATAACATGTAGTAAAAGCTGTGTCATCACTAACATACACAGCTCCTCCATAGTTGGCGGTGTTTTTTTGGATGCTAAGTGATATCCATGTTGTGTTGCATAAATAAAACATGTGCACACTAATGTTATCACATTCTACCCAACTCTTTAGTAGGTAAACTTTAGCATTTCCTTCTAAACACATTCCACCTCCTCTCTCAGCATGATTGCCAACAAAATAAGTTTGGGATTCTTTAGTCAGTTTTGTTGTTGAACTAATAGCATGGATCCCTCCACCTCTTATGCCTGCATGATTTCTACTTATTATAATCCATTTGTTGAAGTTGAGTTCACTCTGGTAGGCATAGATGCCTCCTCCAGATTCTGATGCTGTGTTGTTAGATATTGTAACATTATCATGAACATAAATTTTACTTTCTGTAGCTGCAATAGCTCCTCCTCGGATGGCTCTGTTGTACATGAGGCTGACTTTACCCTTGAAGACTATCTCACTTTGAAAAGCATTAATTGCTCCTCCTTCTTTTGGTGAATTCGAATTGTCTATGTTAGTGTAGCCCGTAAATGTCACGTTGCTGGAGTAAAACATCAATGATCCACAATTGTTTGAAACAGTAATATTGCCAGAAAAAAATAATGTGCTCTTAATAGCATGAATTACACTCAGGCTAGGTCGAGGCGTTTCTAGGTTATTATTGTTGATAATAAGTGAACCACTTTTTAAGACTACGAAAACAAAGTAAAAAACCGAACCTTGTTTTCCATTGTTTTTACTGAAAGAGCAATTATGAATGGAATGTGGTGTGAGTATAGTGTTTTCAATAGCAACTGCTCCACCAAATGCTTTTTCGCCAGTCACAGTGTTGTTATTGAGTGAGCTATTAACTATAGTTATATTGGATGACTGAGCATTCACTGCCCCACCAGATCCGATCTGACTACTAGTGGCAGCATTTTTGTTGAGTGAACTATTGACTATGGTGATATTTGGACTTGTGTTAGCAAACACTCCTCCACCAAGCCCTCTTTTGACTCCAATTATAGTGTTGTTATGTAGTGTGCTATTGACTATAGCAGTATTAGTACTTTTCCAGGCATACAGTGCTCCACCCAATCCTTCCTGATTTCCAGTCACAATGTTGTTATTGAATATGGTATAAACTACAGTGATATTAGAACAAAATCCAGTGTAAATTGCTCCACCACCCCCTGTCTTATTTCCAATTGCAATATTGTTGTTTAGTTTAGTATTTTCTATTTTGATAATGTGACTAGACTCAACAAACACTGCTCCACCCAATCCAGCCAACTCTCCACTAGCAGTGTTGCTGTTGAGTGTGCTACTGACTATAGTGATATTAAAGCAGGACCTGGCGTGCATTGCTCCGCCAGCACTGACACTTTCAAACTGATCTCCAGTTACTATGTTACTGTTGAGAGTGCAATTGGCTATTGTAATGTTGTGACATGACTCAGTATAAACTGTTCCCGACCCAGCATAATCTCCAGTCACAGTGTTGTTATTCAGTATAGTATTGACTATGGTGATGTTAGGAGACGACTTAGCAGATATTGCTCCACCACTAACCTTGTATCCACTAGCAGTGTTGTTGTTGAGTGTGCTATCGACTACATTGATATTTGGACAGGACTCAGCAAAGACTGCTCCACCCATTCCACTCTGGTCTCCAGTCACACTGTTGTCATTCAGTATAGTATTAACTATGATGATGTTAGGAGACGACCAAGCCAATATTGCTCCACCACTAACCTCGTATCCACTAGCAGTGTTGTTGTTGAGTGTGCTATCGACTATATAGATATTAGGACAGAACTCAGCATGGACTGCTCCACCCATTCCACTCTGGTCTCCAGTCACAGTGTTGTCATTAAGTGTTGTGTTAACTACAGTGATATTAGGACTTGATGCAACATAAATTGCTCCACCAACCCCTGCCTTAGCTCCAGTTGCAGTGTTATTATTCATTGTAGTATTTCTTATTTTGATATTTTGACTATACTTAGCATACACTGCTCCGCCGCCACCGATACCTAAAACATGATCTCCTGTTGATCTGTTACTGTTGAGAGTGCAATTGACTAATGTAATGTTGTGACATATGACTCAGTATATACTGTTCCCAAATCATCTTGATCTCCAGTCACACTGTTGTTATTCAGTGTAGTATTGACTATGGTGATGTTAGGAGACGACCAAGCAAATATTGCTCCACCACTAACCTGGTATCCACTAACAATGTTGTTGTTGAGTTTGCTATCGACTACATTGATATTTGGACACAACCCAGCAAAGACTGCTCCACCTGTTCCACTCTGGTCTCCAGTCACAGTGTTTTGATTAAGTGTTGTGTTAACTACAGTGATAATAGGACTTGATGCAACATAAATTGCTCCACCAATCCCTGTCTTAATTCCAGTCGCTGTGTTGTTGTTCATTGTAGTATTTCTTACGTTGATATTAGAACATAATTCAGCATATACTGCTCCGCCCATTCCACTCTGATCTCCAATAAGAGTGTTGCTGTTGAATGAGCTATTGACTATAGTGATATTATTGCATGACCAGGTATACAATGCCCCACCAGATCCAAACTGAACTCCAGTCACGGTGTTGCTGTTGAGTAAGCTATTGACTATAGTGAGAATACGACATGCGCTGGCAAACACTGCTCCACCAGCTCCAAACTGGACTTCAGTCACAGTGTTATTGTTCAGTGAACTATTGACTATAGTGATATTGAGACATGACTTAGCATACACTGCTCCACCTTGTGCAGTAATATTTCTACCGGTAGTATTGTTTCGGAACTTGCAATTTGAAATTAAAAATTGAGTCGCATTTTGAACAGCAATTGCCCTGTCACTATTGGAATAGAAAGAGCTTTTCTCAATGTTGACAGTGGACACCTCAACTATATTGAGTCCAGTTCCATTACGTCCCTGACCATCAAAACTGCAATTTTCCACTGAAAGCTCATCAACGCTGATGATCTCATTATTCACACACCCTAAGAGTGCTATTCCCCTCATGCTAATAACATTGATTGACTCAAAATTGAGCCGAGCAAACTCATAGCAGCTTATCATTGTATCAGAACAAAAGAGTGTATTAGAATTAGACGTAACAACCAAAAATGAGACATTTTGAACGATTAATATCGAATCGAGGTTATGGTTCCCTTGTAGAAATATCAAGGTGGTGTTGGAGGCAAAGTAGTCATTAGGTTTGTTAGCATATTGGGAGAGAGTGAAGCAAGGCATACCTTCTTCAGGACATGGGGTATTTGATGATGGTGTGACATAGTAGGTCTTAGCAGATGCAAGCACCAATGGAACTAAAAACAAAATCACTTTTAAGTTAGTAGTCATTGGGTCGAAGATGTGTAAATTTTGGTTTTATCTTGTATATAGCTTCAAACTCTATTATAATATGTGCTCTAAGAGATATTGGCTGGTTAGCAGAAAAGCTTTGATCTGGTGGTTTAAATTTTTAATCAGTATAGTCTCTATCCACACTGATTAATATGTTATTCTTTGCTGACAACATATATTATGTTTGTACACATAATATTATGCAATTCATAATGTTCATATGCATCCTGGCTGAGTTCATCAATGAAGCTTTATTTTATTGGTGATATATTGTTGTATGTGGTTGCCTTATCCCTGTAATTATTAATATTATTTAGCAGAAATTATATTAATTTATATACATTTTGGAGAAAGAAGGCACTCAAGGAAAAACAGGAAAGCTATACTTCTACTCAAAATAAACTTGTTTTGAGTCTTACTTTGTTTTTTCGCTTGCAAAAAAGAATATTTCTGCTTGATAAATTTCAATTCTAATTAATGTACACCAAGTTACTTTGTCAATCCGGTTTCAATCCAGCTTGGTATTTACCTACCACAAAGATGTAAGTGATTTGTATTATACACGTGTAAATGATCGAGCCAAAGCAAATTAATGTGCATCCATGCATTTAAACCGAATTAAGTGCAAGTGTAAACGGGTCTATATATAATTTAAATTAAGTCTTTATTGGTTCATACATGCACATACCTTAATTATCTTCAAGTTGATTTTAGTGTGCTCCTAGCTTAATTGCATGTAATTTGATTACATAGATCTTTGTAGAAATCGAAACCTTGGTTCCAGCATTCAGTCAGCATCAATAACTTCAAATTCCAGGTCCTGCTTCAACTTATCAAACTATCCAATTGTTGACTAATTGTGTAATTATACCTGAAATCCCAACTTTTATGCTTGTTATATTATTCTCAGACTGTCTGAAAGGATAATTCTAACACTATGTATAGTAATAGGCTGACGTGCCAGACTCTTCACTAGGAAATTAAGGAAGGGTTTGGGATCACGCATATACTTGACTTAATTGTTCCTGCTAAACTGTACAGGGCAGCTCCAATCAGATTACTACACATAATTTAAATTGCGTAGTTTTTATGAATATTCATACCTTGGGGTTTGCACACGCATAGCTGTAGTACAGTATACTGTTAGTACTGCAAATCACAACATGCGTTGGTGTGCCTGAGTTGACAATATTCACGACTAATTAAAATTGCATTTGTAACATTTTACTACTGTCTGGAACAAGTACATATAGGGATGATCCCAGACCCTGAATTCCTTTCGTATAGGGAAAGGTCTGGCATGCCAGACTAATGTAGTGTTTTCAAATTGTTTGTGCCAGTATATATAATTATATGATACAGGGCTGCATGCTGAAAGCTAACCATGCATGCATACACTGTATCCTTTGGTACTTACGTGTATTACACACAATGTAGGGACTGCATTCTGAAAGCCAACCGACTAGAACTGTATAGTAATTTTTCCTTGTTTATCTGGTATTATTCTTCGTATCATTATATCATTCTGGCTAATGGTTTGAGAGCGATTTGCTGACACCAGACGACCAATTTGCTTTATTCTTTTTATTTTTCAATTTTTTTATGTTTTGCCGGTGGACATGGTGATGTAATCTCCATCGGTTGCATGATCATTGACGTGTGAGACGATCTCCTGACAAGTGTGCCGCTTGGGCGCCCATGGATGTAACTAAGCTAGAGTCAAAGGTGGAGCCTACCTGAAACGAGGCTAATTCCTACATACAAGATTCCATGTGCATGCACTTAATTGCTCGTGCTCGCCCCACTTCATGCTTGCATTCCACTATAGGATTATTGTTTGTGAGAGCCTCTATTGTACAACATAGACTGTGTTCAGGCCAACCTATTTGTAGTAATCTTGTGGTTCATTTGTGGTCCTATTTTATGAAGTAGCTGCATTCACGATCAATGTCGTGGACAATGTCTATAACTATGCCATATGTCCATAGAAGGGTTGTTTATACTGTGGAAAACCAAATGAAATTAGATGCATGTATATAGACTGAGTTGATTGCCTAAATTGTTATAATGTTTAATCCATAGATGAGGTTTAAAGTTCGTGGTTAACGAGGGCCTGCAAATAGCCTAGAGCTAATGAACACAGATCCCCAGGACCAACGGCTTTACATCCCCTCCAAAGAATGTGGTGAAATTCACCTCCTCATTTTCACCTGTGGCACTGGAGGGACTCGAACCGCCTACCCAAGGGTTGGGAGTCAGAGTCAATGTAAAACAAGCCACCAGGCCACCCCCGAAAGTTCAGTGTAATCAGTAACCTAATATAATAGGCAATCCAATGCATTGTTTGGCAATGCAATGCATTGTTTAGGCAAGCATATATATGAGCAAGCCAGTATGGTTGAATAGTAGTAATTTCTCATTGCAGCTAGAGTATTATGAGTGTTCAATTGTTGTTCTTATTGCAGCATAATCATGCTGTTTTCTAAAATTTACACATAATAACCAAACCATATACATATGATTATCATTATGATGACATTTTATGTAGTAGGCAAATTGGATCAATGATACAATAATATAATATTTATATAACAGTGCAACTATTGGCAATAATTTTTTTACTCCAAAATAAGTTTAAAACAAATTTTATTCAAGTTCATAGCTAGCGTATAGGAATGTCTTAATAATTATTGTATTACAATCGTTTTGCATTGTTAGTACACTAAACTCTCCAATACAACAACTTTATGACTACTAACAATCATTGGATACTTTTTTAGCATTAGAATTGATATTTGATTTGTATGTTAGAGACGGACACACCTAGCAATGATGTGTTGTCGACAGGATGATAGTGGTTGACCTGCAGGACAAGTAGTAGGTCGTATTTCTTCTATACATCTACGTCTTCCAGGACACATTTTATCACTGCACCTTTCAACAGGACAGCGATCTGTCACATTTCGTCCATTCCAAAAGAAAGTTGGTGTACAAAGACCATGACAAGTATTGACCTGACACTCGGCATTGAGATATCGAGGACACTGTTCACCATTGCAAACATCAGGACACATTGAGGCAGGATCAGGGCAATCTTTTTCAGGAGAACTACTCTCTGTGTCAATGTTGTTCTTAATGACAAAATTTGTTCCACCTTCAAAGAGCAGTTGACTCTCATCATCAGCGTAAATGCCTCCGTTAGTAAGTGCTGTGTTTTTAGTAATGGTTGTATCTCCGTTAAAACTAATCGCACTACCCTCTGCTAATATTGCTCCACCACGTCCATTTCTGACGGTGTTAAACATCATTACAAGCGTTCCCTCAAACATAATTTGACTCTGGAGAGCTGTGATTGCCCCTCCCTCTTCTTCAGTGGTGTTCTCTTGTTTGTGGGAATTCCTGAGAAAATCTGTATCTCCATTGAATTCAACGTCACATTGATCCATGTAAAATGATGCTTTGTTTCCAGAAATGATGGTGTCACCGAAAAAAATCATTTGACTCTGCTGTGCATGGACTGCTCCCGTCTCTGCAAAGTTGTTGGAGATTCGAACAAAACCAAAGGAGTTAAATCTCGAAGAGCGGACATACATTGCACCACCTTCATTTTCTGCACTGTTATTGTTAAAGATACTGTCTGTAATTTCATTGTCATCACTGCTGGCACTACTAAAGTAGATAGCGCCTCCATCAGAACCTGCCAAGTTGCTAACAAAGTCTGTTTTAATAAATTTAAAGACATCTCCTGCATACACTCCACCACCAAATGCTGCTTTGTTGTTGATGAACCTACTAGTGTTAGTAACAATACGACCATTGAGTATCCTTATTGCACCACCATCTTCAGTTGCTCTATTGTCACTGAAGGAACATCTCTGAATATCAATGTTGCTGCTCGAACCTCGTACTGCTCCTCCATCATCAGCTGCTTCATTGCCTGTGAAGATGCTTTCTTGTACAATAATATCACCACTAGAACTTCTTATTGCTCCACCCTCTCCATTTTTAGCTGAGTTAAAGCTAAAAAGGCTCTCCTCAATGTCAATAGTGCCAGAAGAAGTGCGTACAGCACCACCATCCACGACTGCTGTGTTGTATCTAAATGCACTGTTTTGTATACTAATATCTCCACTAGAAGTTTGTACAGCTCCACCATCACCACTAGCTGCTGTGTTGTTATTGAAAATGCTGTTTTGTATGTCAATTTTGTTGCTAGAAGATCGTATGGCTCCACCATCTTGCTCTACTGCGGTATTACCATTAAAGATACAATTTACTACACTTGCATCACCTCCTGTATTCACTGCACCACCATCACCATCATTTACTAAGTTTGAACTAAAGCTGCTATCATATATTTTGATATGATTGTCAGTTTGTATTGCACCACCATCATCATTTGCTGTATTGCTTGTAAAACCACTGCTTCGTATTACACCACCATCCACCATATATATGGCACCACCATCATCACCTGCAGTGTTACTTGTAAAGCCACAGTTATGTATTTCACCACTATCCAATGCATATATTGCACCACCATCATCATTAGCAATGTTATTGTTGAAACTACATTCATCAATGTTTATTGTGCCAATGTAGATTGCTCCACCATCAACGCCAGCAGTGTTGTTATTAAAGCTACTCTTGTGTATGTTTATGCTTCCAGTTTGTGCCCATATTGCACCACCAGCGTTTATAGCTGCATTTAACTCAAAAAGGCATTCTGTAATATTGATGTTACTGTTGATCGCATACAAAGCCCCGCCTGACTCACTGCCACCTGATGATGCAGTAAGAGAGATGAAAGAGCTTATTTCAAGTGCTCCTTTTTCCACATTTATCAGACCTATTCCGTGACCAGCTTCAAACCTACTCTCTCGTACAGTTAGCTGTTCTACTGAGTTAACTCTGTTCTCCAGACACTCACTGAAGGCCACACCAGTAATGGTGACTTCTTGTATGCTCTCGAAAAGAAATCCAGAAGAATTGGTACATGAAATGATAGGTACTGGAGTCGAAGTCTGTTCAGCTTGTAGAACCAATCTCGTGACATTTTGAACCTCAAGTCGAACACTCAGTGTATGCCTACCAGGGACAAAGATCAGGGAGATGGCTGAGTCATCAGTCACTGATGGATCTGATTCTAGCCACAGCTGGGCATACTGATCGATGGTCAAACAAGGCTCATTCATTGGGTTGGTGCTGGGACACTGGGATGTGTCTGTTGGTAGGATGTAGTACGTTTGAGCTGTCACTAGACTAAGTGTAGCTAGGAAGCCACATGTGATGAGTAGTGTAGTAAGCATCACAGCTGTTTGCTACAAAATAGACTTTTGGGGTTGTGTGTGTGGGTGGGTGTATACTACAAATGTGTACATGCATAAATTTGGTTACATAAAAGTGGGATTTTTGAAGCCTTAACATGCTCACTCTACTTTATAATGATAACTGCATGCCTTGGGTTTCTTAATTGGAAAGCATTATATGCTTTCTCAGTTGTATGTTATTTGCCATGGCATTAGCTCAAAGCATCATAAACTGGTTTGTAGGCATTATAATCAATCAACATCAACCTCTGAGAACGATCTTGCACTTGCACTTTGAACTACACTGTGTGAGATTAGTCATGCACATATCAGTAATATGACACACACGAGATCTGTAGCTTGGGGTGGAATCTCTAGTAAAGTTATATTTTCTGTAGTTGACACGTCACTGGCTAAGCAAATTATACTATGCTAGCATAGCTTGCTCTGACTGAGCTTGTGTGCCCTGGCCCGTGGCTTGAAAGGGAGCTTCAATTTCATTTACTATGATCTATATAGCTATTCACAAAAGCTGACCTTGAAGAAAGCGGTTTTCTATTAATTTACAATCTGTCCAGCAATGCAATGTGGGTGTATATCCACATGCACTGAGAAAATCACTGATTCACTGTATATATCATTCAGTGAACTACCAGTTCTAGCTGTGCTCTACTATCATAATATTATATTACAGATTCTGCGCAAGGCACATCATGCACTACGTGCATACTACTAGTTTTGTACAGTTTGAGGTCATGCGTGAGCATTTTAATTTTACTTATCAAGCATAATACTGAGAAAGAAAGTTTATACTTTTATATGAATGGGAACCTAATAGATGTGATATTGCACATGCACTTTATCACTCCGTCACATGATTAGAACTATGCACGGTGCCTTTAAAATTTAAATTCCCTCTGATTTCCAAGTATGCTGCTTTAGATTGGTTCTGCATGTAGCATTATTGAAGACTTGAAGCAATAATCACTGGCAAGTTATAAACTTTTAACTTATTCTATATTGCACAGATATTGTTATTGCAAGTTCTTCAGTGACATATATATGATAATGGTGCATATAAAAGTATACCCAATACAGTAATATTAATTTGCCTGGACAGTCTATATGTGAATCATCATCACACAAAAACAAAAATAATGTCTAATAGTCTTATCTCACCTTAATTTCTGGTGTATGTCACAATGGTCACTTTGAAACAGCAAATATTAGTCCACTATATATAGCCCTTAGACAGTTGTTTAGCCCTTATCAGTGCATGCATGCTTTGTCTGAGAATAATGATTTCCTGGGCTGTCACTATAATCATTTGTGATTATGTCATGAAGCATATAAGTGTGTGCAGTTGTATTGCTTCCCCATTTGTTACCACATATATATAGAACATGGCAGGCATATGCATCGTAGCTAGCTCAATAAGTGTCCATGCATCCAAATGCATTTTATGCATCACATAATCTTTTATCGTTAAGTGTGTGTTGGTGTATCATATAATGCATCATTTGATTATATGTGCCAACTTGTATAATAGTCATTGTGCATGCATGATCTCATAATGAAGTGTATTCACAGTCTCATATATACATGCAGCAATGTGATATAAATGCATGAGTCAGACATTAACTAAATATAATAATATTTGTCAACATTTCTAGGTTCATTAATTACGCTTTTTGTTACTATTAATTATAATTCTAGCTATCAAACTCTAAAATAATCGATGCCATTATATCTACACAATTAAGCTTAATGTAAAAATTAGTATACTGTATATATTTACAGATGAATTAAACTTATTAACCAACATGCAGTTATTCACATCTTAATTTGTTAGTAAGTTTGCATATAATTAATATATGTTTTGTGGGCAGTCTTGTATATTGAGGAAAAATTTAATTGGCTTTTTTTGCATATTGCCACTATTAACTTGATTTTGACTATCAAAAGTACACGATGAGAGTACTGAGGCTAGCTGACATCATCATCAACACAGCCATAGCACTGCCGTGGATTGTAGTGGCCCCTCCCAGTGGTGGATCTGTAGGACATGTAGGTGGTTGTACTTCTTCTGTACATGTACATCTTCCAGGACACGTTTCCTCACTGCATCTTTCAACAGGACAGAGATCTGTCACATTTTGGCCATTTAAAAAGAAAGTTGGTGTACAAAGACCATGACAAGTATTGACCTGACACTTGGCATTAAGATATCGAGGACACTGTTCACCATTGCAAACATCAGGACACATTGAGGCAGGATCAGGGCAATCTTCTTGAGGAGAACTACTCATGTCAATGTTGTTGTTGATTACAAAATTTGTTCCACCTTCAAAGAGCAGTTGACTGTTGTTAGCATAAATGCCTCCATTAGTAAGTGCTGTGTTTTGGGTAATAGTTGTATCTCCATTAAAACTGATCGTACTGCCTTTTGATAGTATAGCTCCACCACGTCCATTACTGATGGTATTGAACATCATTACAAGGTTTGCATTGAATTTGATCTGACTACTAAGAGCCGTGATTGCCCCTCCCTCTTCATCAGTGGTGTTATCCTGCTCATGAGAATTCCTGAGGAAAGTTGTATTTCCATTAAATTGAACGGTGCATTGGTCCATATAAAACGACGCTTTATTTTTAGAAATTGTAACATTGCTAGAAAAAATCATTTGGCTCTGCTGTGCATAAATTCCTCCCGTCTCAGCTGAGTTGTTGGAGATCCGAACAAAACCAAAAGAGTTAAATCTCGAAAAGAGGACATACATTGCACCTCCTTCATTTTCTGCACTGTTATTGTTAAAAATAGTGTCAGTAATTTCATTATCATCACTACTGGCACTACTAAAGTAGATAGCGCCTCCATCAGAACCTGCCAAGTTGCTAACAAAGTCCGTTTTAATAAATTTAAAGACATCTCCTGCATACACTCCACCACCAAATGCTGCTCTATTGTTAGTAAACCTACTAGTGTTAGTAACAATGCTACCAATAATATATATTGCACCACCATCTTCAGTTGCTCTATTGGCACTAAAGGCACATCCCTGAATATCAATGTTGCTAATCGAACCTCGTACTGCTCCTCCATCATCAGCTGCTTCATTGCCTGTAAAAATGCTTCTCTGTACGTTAATATCACCACTAGAACTTCGTATTGCTCCACCGTCTCCATTTTTAGCTGAGTTAAAGTTAAAAAGGCTGTTCTTGACCTCAATAGTACCAGAAGAAGTGCGTACAGCACCACCATCCAAGTCTGCTGTGTTGTATCTAAATGTACTGTTTTGTATACTGATATCTCCACTAGAAGTTCGTACAGCTCCACCATCTTCACTAGCTGCTGTGTTATTATTAAAAATGCTGTCTTGTATGTCAATTTTGTTGCTAGTAGATTGTATGGCTCCACCATTTGCACCTACTGCGGCATTGCCAGTAAAGATACAATTTACTACACTTACATCACCTCCTGTGTTCACTGCACCACCATCACCATCATTTACTAAGTTTGAACTAAAGCTGCTATCATATATTTTGATATGATCGTCAGTTTGTATTGCACCACCATCATCATTTGCTATATTGCTTGTAAAACCACTGCTTCGTATTACACCACCATCCACCATATATATGGCACCACCCTCTTCACCTGCTGTATTATTTGTAAAACCACAGTTATGTATTTCACCACTATCCAATGCATATATCGCACCACCATCATTAGTAGCGATATTATTGTTGAAACTACATTCGTCAATGTTTATAGTCCCAACGTAGATTGCTCCACCTTCATCACCAGCACTGTTGTTATTAAAGCTACTCTTGTGTATGTTTATGCTTCCAGTTTGTGTCCACATTGCACCACCCTCGATTGTAGCTGTATTTAACTCAAAAAGGCATTCTGTGATAGTGATATTACTATCAATAGCATACAAGGCACCACCTGACCCACTCCCACCAAGCGATGCAGTGAGAGAGATGAAAGAGCTCATCTCAAGCGTTCCGTTTTCCACATTTATCAGACCTATTCCATGACCGGCTTCAAATCTGCTCTCTCGTACAGTTAGCTGTTCTACTGAGCTAACTCTGTTCTCCAGACACTCACTGAAGACAATCCCACTGAGAGTGACTTCTGATATACTCTCAAAAAGAAATCCTGAAGAATGCCAAGTTGCTAACAAAGTCTGTTTTAATAAATTTAAAGACATCTCCTGCATACACTCCACCACCAAATGCTGCTCTATTGTTAGTAAACCTACTAGTGTTTGTAACAATGCTACCAATAATATATATTGCACCACCGTCTTCATTTGCTCTATTGTCACTAAAGGCACATCCCTGAATATCAATGTTGCTAATCGAACCTCGTACTGCTCCTCCATCATCAGCTGCTTCATTGCCTGTAAAAATGCTTCCCTGTACGTTAATATCACCACTAGAACTTCGTATTGCTCCACCGTCTCCATTTTTAGCTGAGTTAAAGTTAAAAAGGCTGTTCTTGACCTCAATAGTGCCAGAAGAAGTGCGTACAGCACCACCATCCTCGTCTGCTGTGTTGTACGTAAAAGTGCTATTTTGTATACTGATATCTCCACTAGAAGTTCGTACAGCTCCACCATCTTCACTAGCTGCTGTGTTGTTATTAAAAATGCTGTCTTGTATGTCAATTTTGTTGCTAGTAGATTGTATGGCTCCACCATTTTCTACTGCGGCATTGCCAGTAAAGATACAATTTACTACACTTGCATCACCTCCTGTGTTCACTGCACCACCATCAATGGCCAAGTTCGAACTAAGGCTGCAATAGATTATTTCAATATTATCATCGCTTTGTATTGCACCACCGTCATCGTATGCTGTATTGCTTGTAAAACCACTGTTTTGTATTACACCACCATCCACCATGTATATGGCACCACCATCTTCACCTGCTGTATTGTTTGTAAAGCCACAGTTATGTATTTCACTATTTTCCAATGCAAATATCGCACCACCATCATCATTAGCATTGTTATTGTTGAAACTGCAATTGTCAATGTTTATCGTACCAATGTAGACTGCCCCACCATCAAACACAGCACTGTTGCCATTAAAGCTACTCCTGTGAATGTTTAGGCTACCAGTTTTTGTCCATATAGCACCACCATCACTTGTAGCTGTGTTTAACTCAAAGAGACATTCTGTAATATTGATGTTACTATTTATAGCATACAAGGCTCCACCCAACCCCCTGGCTTCTGATGATGCAGTAAGAGAGATGAAAGAGCTTGTCTCAAGTGTTCCAGTTTCAACGTTCATCAGACGTATTCCATGGCCTGTTTCAAACCTGCTCTGGCGTAGAGTTAGCTGTTCTACTGAGCTAACACTGTTTTCCTGACACTCTTTGAACACAATTCCACTGATAATGACTTCTGATATGCTCTCAAAAAGGAATCCAGTGGAATTTGTACATGCTATTGTAGCAACTGGGTTAGATCTTGAGTGGATGTTTCTCCTTGACATCAAACTTAGTCTAGTAATGTTTCGAATCTTTAATTGAACACTCAGAGTGTAGTGATCATAGACAAAGATCAGGGAAGTTGCGGAGTCATCGGTCACTGATGGATCTGATTTTAGCCACAGCTGGGCATACTGATCGAGGGTCAAACAAGGCTCATTGTTTGGGTTGGTGCTGGGACATCGAGAAGTGTCTGTTGGTAGGATGTAGTACGTTTGAGCTGTCACTAGTGTAGCTAGGAAGCCACATGCCACTAGTAGCATAGTCAGCATCCCAGCTTTAAGATCAATGATATGATTGAATCAACTGGTAAGATTTTTCTTCAACAATGTTTGATTGTATGTGTGGGCATATAGGTATTATTGTATCATTATATGAGATGTTTAATACATTAGTATTTTCACTTTACGAGCTATTGCCTTAAAATTTTGCTATACCTCAATACCGAATACTATTCGGTTAGCGCTATATATTGCCAATTTTCTTTGAATATCGAGCTTATGTTTATATACTCTTGATTTAACAGTTGTCATCAAACATATCTACTCATGAGGCTATTCACAAGGAATCCTAGTTAAGTTATGATTGGTTATTCATTATCCCAGCCATATAATGCACGCAAAACAACTAAGTTAAACATATATATCTTACGTTTTTGTCAAATAATTGATCGAGTGCTGCTATAGCCTTCTTCTTTTCCACACTGTGGAAACAATTCTTGAAGTTCAGAACAATTGTATTGTACATGTCTATACTCTCAGACAGTCGAATGAACATGCAGTTCAACACTTGTCACTGCATATGAGCTTTTGTCTGAAAAATCGTTTCACTGTTAAAAATGTTGTGTACTAATTTCACAGTGTGTGAAATATATGTTGCAAATGTGGCCTATGCATACCCTACAGCATGAACAAGGCACTATACTTTGGCGTGAACATCACACAATTTGCAACATTATATTTTTTACTTTGTTACAGTCTATGTATTTTGATTGTTATCCGATTAACACAATCAACCACAATTGAAATGTAATTTGTATCCAGTTCATATGTTTCTACTATAGACAATGTCTTATGCTCTCTATAGTTCTCTATATGTATACACTTGTATTCAAAGGGAAAAGGTCTACTACAGATCAACTATAATTATATGTCTATTTTATTGAGAAGGGAGCGAATGTAGGCTTCATGATCTCCTGTGAACTCTGGCCCAGCACACCGTGCCACCCCTCCTCTTCCCTCCACCACTCCCAACTCATTACACTTCAGTGGCTCATCACACACAAGCTCTGCACAAGATGGAGCGGTGAAACCACCTCGAGAGGGTGCTCCACACGTCGTGAAGTACATTTGCCCTTCAAAGAAGACGTCTCTACAGACGAAGTTACTGGGGCAGCGATCAGGAGGTAAATCAGAACAGGTTGTATTGCTACTGAATGTGGTAGTTGAACTAACACAGGATGTTTTGAAAGGTGCAGTAAGGAAGTCTGGTGTAGCAGCACACACACGACCACTAGGACAGCTAGAGGGGGACTCCATGGGATCACAGCCAGTGTCTTGACAGCCTGGGATGAGGTATTCTCCGTTTTCAAAAATATCGACGCAAATTTCATTTTCAGATTCGTCACAAATCGTGTCGCCTGAGTTGCAGAAGAATGTATCTATCTTTGGTAATTTGCATGCTATATCTTCATCAAGGCATTGTGCTACAGTCAGATTCAAAGAGGGGAGGGAGTCTATTACGCAAACTGTTCCTTTGGGGCAACTCAACTCTCCATATGACAGTCCAATGCTCTTCACACACTCAGGACCTTGTTCTGTCTGGCTGCAAATCGTTCCTTCGTCACAAGTCAGCTGTTCACAGTTCTGTGCTCGTACACATCTGACTCCTTGTCTGTTGTTTCTCTCCTGACAAAACATACCTCGCTCACAGGATAGCTGACTGCAATCAGTGGGCTCTGGAGGAAGGACACACCTAGCAGTGATGTGTTGTCGACAGGACGATAGTAGTTGACCTGTAGGACAAGTAGCTGGCCATATTTCTTCAATACATGTACGTCTTCCAGGACATATTTTATCACTGCATCTTTCAACAGGACAGCGATCTGTCACATTTCGTCCATTCCAAAAGAAAGTTGGTGTACAAAGACCGTGACAAGTGTTGACCTGACACTCAGCATTTAGATATCGAGGACACTGTTCACCATTGCAAACATCGGGACACATTGAGGCAGGGTCAGGGCAATCTTCTTCAGGAGAACTACTCTCTGTGTCGATGTTGTTGCTTATAATGGTTCTACCTTGAAAATTCAAAGTACTCTCATCAGCATGTATGCCTCCCCCAATCAGGGCTGTATTGTCAGTGATGGTTGTATCTCCACTGAAGCTAATAGTACTTTTTTCAGCTAGTATAGCTCCACCACGTCCATTACTGATGGTATTGAACATCATCACCAGTGTTCTGCTGAATGAAATATCACTCTGTAGAGCTGTCAGTGCTCCTCCCTCTTCATCTGTGGCGTTCGTTTGCTTGTGAGAATTGTTTAAGAAAGCTGTGTTTCCACTGAATCTAATATTGCTAGCAATGGCGTAAAATGATGCTTTGTTTTCAGAAATGGTTACATTAGCTGAAAAAACCAATGAGCTTTGTTGCGCATAGATAGTTCCTGTCTCTGCCAAATTGTTTGAAATGGTAAGAAAACCAAAGAACCTTAGATCACTGGAAAGGGCACGTATGTACATTGCCCCACCTTTATTAGCTGCATAGTTACCATTGAGGATACAGTCAATGATTATGCTATTGTCCTCACCTGTGGCACCATCAAAGTAGATGGCGCCTCCATCAGAGCTAGCAGAGTTGGTGAGAAAATCAGTTCTAACTATATCAAGGTCATCTCCTGCCCACAGTGCACCACCCTGTTCTGCTGTATTGTCAATGAAGCCACTACTTCGTGTAACAATACTTCCAAGTGTTCGTATTGCACCACCATCACTCACAGCTGTATTGGCACTAAATTCACATCCCTGTACATTAATATTGCCGCTAAAGCTCCTTATTGCACCACCATCTTCCTTTGCTTCATTGCCTGTCAAGTTGCATCCTTGCATGTTAATATCACCGATGGAAGACAGTATTGCTCCACCGCTTTGATTTGCCGAGTTAAAGCTCAAAAGGCTGTTCTTAACATTGATAGTACCAGAAGAAGTGCATATAGCACCACCATCTTTAATGGCAGCAGAGTTATTGCTAAAAATACTGTCTTGTATGTCAATGGTACCACGAAACGAGTGTACAGCTCCACCTTGCTGTCCTACTACTGTATTGCTGATAAAGTTGCATCTCACGACTCTAATATTTCCTTCTAGTGTGTGCACTGCACCACCATCACGATCGTTGGCCAAGTTCAAACTGAAGTTGCTATACAGTAGTTCGATATTGTCATCACTTTGTATTGCACCACCATTATCTTTTGCTGTATTGCTTGTAAAGTCACTGTTGCATATTTGACCACCATCCACCATATATACAGCACTGCCATCATCACCTGCTGCATTACTTGAAAAGCCACTGTTGCGTATTTCACCACTTTCCAATGAATATATTGCACCACCATCATCATTTGCACTGTTATTATTGAAAATGCAGTTATCGATAACTATTTTTATGGTGCCCATGTATACTGCCCCACCATCATCATTAGCCCTATTACTATTGAAGGTGTTCCTGTACAAACTTGTGTTGCCAGTTTGCGTCCATATTGCACCACCGTCGATTCTAGCTGTATTGAACTCAAAGAGACATTCCTTAATGTTGATGTTACTATCAATAGCATACAAGGCCCCACCTGACTCACTCCCACCAAACGATGCAGTGAGAGAGATGAAGGAACTCGTCTCAAGTGTTCCTTTTTCCACGTTTATCAGACCTATTCCATTACCGGTTTCAAACCTACATTGTCCTATGCTTAGGAGTTTTATAGAGTTGGCACTGTTCTCCAGACACTCGCTAAACCCAATACCTCTGATCGTGACTTCTGTTATGTTCTCGAAAAGAAACCCAGAGGAATTTGTGCATGTAATTGTGGATAACGGAGTCAAAGTAGGGCTCGTGTTTGTCTGTTCAGCTCTTAACACCAATCTTGCGATATTTTGAATCTCAAGGCGAACACTTAGTGCATGCTGACCAGGGACAAAGATCAGGGAGACTGCCGATTCATTGGTCACAGGTACATCTGAATATAACCACAGCTGGGCATATTGATCGAGAGTGAAGCAAGAGTCTTCCGTTGGGTTGTTGCTGGGACACTGGGATGTGTCTGTTGGTAGGATGTAGTAGGTTTGAGCTGTCACTAGTGTAGCTAGGAAGCCACATGTGACTAGGAGTGTACTCAGCATCACAGCTGTTGTGTTGGTTTGCAGGTCGTTAGCACCTTGCTTCCCTCTGTGTTTGTGTGTATGTGTGTGTATGCATGCATTCATTCACAAACCTGCCCACCTGTGGTTAGTAGTGTGTGGCTGCTTAGAAACCTAGCTATTAATTTTATTCTTTATTTACTATAATAATATTATGATAATTACCTGAGGTTCTTTGGAATGCACTAATGTACATGCCAAGCATGCAGCTAGGTATAAAGTTAGTCTACTTGAGCATTCTCTTTCTCACTATGACTTGCATGTATGTTATTGTCTGTTATTGCTCACTTGTACATTTGCTTTCTCACCATGTCATGGCTTTATTGACAATATATGAACCAATTTCAATATTTCAACCACCATTAAAATTAAATAGCAAATTTCACGGAATTACATACTCTAGTGTAGTTGCAATACTTAATGTATGGCAAAATGCAAGATTCTGTCATTCATGCATGAATTAGGCATATGCACTCCGGAGCATGTCATCACTACAACAATTGGTTGTAAATACACTCATCATCCATGTGTACATGCAGCTTCTGATCAATAACTTGATTTTGTAGTTGTTTATTCAAAAGAAGATAGTGATTTGTATGCATGCACATATATGGGTATAAAAAATATTGGTTGACTAATATAATAGGTAAAAATTATCCTTGTGCATAATAATTATGCAATAGTAAAGTTTATGTTTGTACTTGACTTACTTTAATTCTTGGTAATGAGTCCTAAAGTTCTATAATCTGCCTTCTTGACTAGGTTGCCCAGTAGAGTACAACTGCAGAGACTTTGGTGCAGAACAATTGATAGATGATGTATTGAACAATGGCAAACTTGTTCCTGTTTTATCTTTGATTTTGGTTAATGATTTTCTGAGGTTTACTAATTATTACATCATAAAGAATACTGATGACATTCAAGTTAAACTTCAAAGCCATAAAGGGCAAAAAAAAAACTTAAGACCTAAAGACCTTGCTTATGCCTGTGCATTACACAAACTTATACTGTTGCTATAGAAATTTGCAAGATCATCTTTTTCGCTCTTTTCTTTGCTAGGTGATTTTTGAAAATTTATTTGGAGTGGCTACAAACGATAAACTTCGCACTCAAACCCTTCACTATGTACTTCACATATGCCAAAGGTAAAATGCCTTTCACCTTACTTTTGAAATACAAGATGTATAGCTGACCAACTGTTATTATTATCTTTGCTGATAACTTGTTTTCCAGTGCTACTGATCATAAGCTGTCACTAATGTCCCCCATTCTTGTGACTGGTATCAGCAAAATTACCGATCAACCTTCTGAGGTAAGATTTTTCTCAACTCTGCCTCTATAATATTAGATTATTAAGCCTCTGCGCGTAAGTATCATGTGCAGAGGATTACAGTAGTAGTTTTGTTTTAATTGTACAACAAATATGCGTATCAACCATGTGAATTCGTTTATTATTTTACTGATTTTATATAGGATGTTAAGCTACAAGCTCTTGCCTATACAGCTCTTGGTTTTGTTGCAAAGTAAGAGTACCCACTTTTTGGTGTTAAATTAGTTTGATTGCTGATTGTCTCTTGTCTATATGTAGGAGATTTCCTGTGTTGTTCCAGAAAGACCCCAAACATTTATCAAGGTTATTCTCGACCTTACAGCGAGTAAGACTTTGATAATAAAGACCTTTCTTACAGTTAATACTTAATTTTATTGCTTCTGTACTTGAATTTAGTCATTTTTGTGTCATTGTGTATACAAATGATCAAACTATTAATGTTCAATAAATGCAGGAGCCTCCTCAAGATGTGTACCTAGCTGTCCAAGAGTGCCTCAGTCTGATGGTACCTGCTTATCGAAACATCGAGGGGCCTAATGCAACTCGTGTTGAGGCTTTGTTACTAGAAAATATCCATGATGTAAGATTACACTTATTTATCTTTAATATTTTGATTAACGAGCATTTTACTATTAATTTTGTTTCATAGAACATCACTCAGGTACGTCTAGCCGCTGCTCAGTGTGCTCTTGCTGTGTTTCCGTTTTACCATATTCCATCAAGATTTGTGTGCATGGTAGCTTGTGGAGACAAGCTTATGGTGATGATTTGTACACCTAACCAATTGGTACATGCATAGATTTCTATTGATGAATATTTGAGGTATGGTCGATAAATATTTCTGCATGTATTGAACTAGGTTGCTTTTTCTTTCTTCAGTAAGCAAGAAGTGAAAGATGAAGGACTGAAAGGGTTAAAACAGCCATCGAAGACTGAACATGGGTGGGAAGACAGGTCCTGTAGTCTGCCAGAGTTCAGCAGTATTGTGGAGTATGTGCACAAGAGAGTAAGCATTAAATTGACCATGGTACAATTGCAGTATATTGATAAATACATGTGTACTACCGTAGAGTCGGGTTATTAGGGGCACTTCGTTATTAGGCGCACATTCGCTATTAGGCGCATACGGTCTTCTTACACTTACCTTTGATAACAGGTGGAAAGCTAATAAACTGGATGTCGTAGTTTTCTAAGCCTGACAGCCATTAACAATGCTTTCTTTCACTACTTGGCCTTCCATTTCACTTAGAAAAGGCAGCTTCTCGCCACTTTTAGAGCTCTAGCACCGCTAGCGCAATCGATTTCTGCTTGATGACGTCATTTATTTGGAGCCGTGGTCATACGTTAGCCCTCGTTATTAGGCGCACCTCGTTATTTAGCGCATACTTTTTCATTAATATCCCAATAAGCGCATGCGCTTAATAACCCGACTCTACAGTATACATTCAATTTGTCTACGGTAAATTATGAAAATTTTGTAGTTGATAAATTTTCATAGTCACTGCAGAGTATGAAATTAGACACACAAAAGATGGGTGGGGCTACGTAATGAGCTAATGCTATGAAACTTATTCAACATGAAAATTTAACAGACAAAAAAAAATTTGTGACGAAAATTTGCGGTTTTCAGAGTATTAATAATAATATTATATCCTTTGCTGATTTAAAAATTTCAATTTGGCTACAACCAGTAACTTTCTAGTTTAGTCTATCGAGCTAGACTCATCTTTCGCTTTAACTACCCTTTTCTTTAACTAACATGGCGAAAAATGGGTCTAGCAGAGGTCGCTCTTTACAAGAAATCTCGTATTAAAATCAGATTGGTCAGAAGAAATTAATTCATGTGCATGCATGCATGGGATGTTACCTGCACGTGGCTTCTATAAACAGCTGGCCACTACTGGGCTGCACTTGGTAATGTTAACGTTAAGGCTGTTCGCACCCACTTAGGCTTGACCAGCTTATGAGCTTTAATGATATTGTAGTTGCAGAGCGACCTCTACTAGACTTATTTTTCACCGTGTCAGTCATAGTGGAGCGAAAAATGGGTCTAGCTCGATAGACCACTATCTAGTTGTATTCTATTCCTCCAGGCCAAGCTGGAAATTGATTGTGGTTTGGGCTATAAAACTGATGTTGGAACACTGCCGTTTTCACCATCAATGCTGTCCGAGTGTCTCAAGTTTTTGAGAGTGTGTCTCTTTGATAGTGCTGGTGTTTCTGAGGAACAGAGAGTCACCAATCGGATCCTAAAGCCAGTCACCCAATATCTTGCTGAAAGTAGTAAGTTTGTAGAGTGCATGTTCAGATTGTGTATAGGTTTGTGACAGTCATATAACATTATACATGATTGAATGCTGAGAGAGAAAGATATCTCAGAAAAATCTGGGACTCAGCTGGGAATCGAACCCAAGACCTCCTGATTGCTAGTCTGGTGCTCTTACCACTAAGCCACTGAGTGCCTGTGGCATTGAAACAGAAGATATGTATCTATAGGCCTCAGCCGAACCCAACTGATTATCTTTCTCTCTCAAGGAGATCCCCAGCGGACAGGGTTAAGGGCTTGGGTGGGTTGACTGAGCAGATACCAAAGTATCTACCACCTCAGCCTCGGCTCAATTATCTCCTAGTGGACTGAGTTGGGGGTAGTATGAGACCTTACACACCCAACTGAGACCTTACACACCCAACTGTGACCGAGGTCCTCCAAGCAGTCCCATTGGCCTTGGCCAGGCTTAGAGGCAATTACATGACAATTATGGTGTTNACTGACAAGCGCTTACCTCCTTGAGTCGATTAGCTGTCTCCTGGGTCTTCTTTCCTAGCTACTCGCTTCTCACTAAATAATTTTAGCCCCCACGTGGCTAGCTGTGGTAATATTCAGCATGTACTGTACATGATCTAATTAAGATACGGAGAGTATACGGACCGCCCATAGTTTACCTAGCAACATCTTTACAACCGTTTTTCTAGGAAGCCACGAGTGGAGGCAGGGCTGCTTGCAAGAGCTGTATCTGGAAAACTACTTGAGCTATGCGCATCAAATTTTGATATGCGCTTCCTGGGAAGGCCTAGATATACCTGGAATAGCTAACTCAAAATTCGCAGACTTTCCTAACCGGCACGTTTTCCCTTGACAGGTCACATATAATATTATACATATACTGTATTGTATTATATACCTTTCATAACTGTATTTTATTCTATAATATTATTCTAGGTGAGAAGACTTTATCTGACTATTTGGATTTGCTGAAGAAGTGTTTGGGACCAGCTGCAAGTTAGTTTATTACAAAACAATAATATTCCCCTCCTGTATCTTTCGACTACTATTAGCTAGCAAACTCTGTACCTTAAAAAGGGTTTTATTTTTCTCATTGATAAAATTTTAATGTTTTTTAAACAGATTCTGATCTCCAAAGTGTGGCAATAAGCAATCTCCTTGAGTTTGTGGCTGGAGCACCTTCACATGCAACAAGTACACTCATCTCTCAAGTGAACTGGATTACAGTAAGTAATGCATAGTCATACAGAGGAAAAGCACTAAATTTTGACTGCATGGTTGACTTTTTGTTATCCTGTACTTGACAATTTTATGTTTGGCCATCCAATTTAATAGTTGCATGACAAACGGTATGCTGTTTTTAATTTTTGTTGTTTAAATTGACTCAGGGGTTTACTCACTCAAGTCGACCTGAGATCAGAGAGCCAGCAGCAAGATTGGTAGGGATTCTTGGAGGACGGTTGGACCGAGTTGAGTACAAGTCTCTCACAGAGAAGATCATTTCTGAGACTAGCAGTGAGAACTACGGGGTCCAGCTTGGTGCTGTGACGTGTCTTGGACTTGTTGTCGGCCACTGCTGTAGAGTTGCCACTAGCAAGACAGTTGATCAGGAGATTGTTTCAGAAATGGCTGTTCTTGTCAAGAACTCTGTACAACGATTAAGTTAGTTTAATTTTTTTTTAAATTCTTAAACTTTTGTACGTATGCACTTATATATAGCGTCCACATGGATTTTTTTGTAGTGATGTATATGCTCATTGGAATAATAGCGTACCAATAGTAAAATTATTTTTGAAAAAAATGTTAACTACATGTGATTTTTGTATTATTCAGTTCACCTGATGTCTTCAGCTCACATATCACAGCTGGCCTTCTCAGCCTGTGTTGCCCTGGGAGACCTGTTCCGTCGTGGCCCTCTGCCCCTGGAGGATGGGGATGAGAGCAGTCACTGTGGTGACATTGACACCAATGGTAGTACTGCTAGTGAACTTACAAAAGCAGTCTTAATTCGTACTTTGTGCAAAAAGTTCAACAGTGTACAAGAAATGAAGGTGTGTGTTTTGTATTTATGCAGTTATTGTATATATAATTATTTTATAGTGCCCTAACCCAACACAGACATATACCAGCCTTGTTCCCAGGCTTTAATTCTCCTCTGATCTTTCAGTCAGGGGAAAATGGGGAAGAGCCTGGAAACAAAGCTATTAAACCTAGCTATACAAATATGTGTAAATGCATTCATTGCACACACACACACACACACATGNCACACAGATGAAAGCATCTTGTGCCCTCTCTTTGGGATACTTGTCTCTTGGCGATCCATTGTTCCCCTTAAAGCAGCCCGTCTTAGAAGGACTTTTTAAAGGAAGAGAAGAAAAGGCCCTTGAGCTTCAGTTCACCATAGGAGAGGCTATAGCCTGCACTGCAGCTGGTCCCCTGTGCTCCTCATTGTTGGATCCATGGAGTCTGTTGTATGACAGTGAAGAAAGGTGATTGAGTCGTCTTGCATGAGATCTAGATGGGGGTTAGTTGAATTCAGGTCATTCAAATTCTAGTTGAATGCTCTTACTACTGCTACTAGCAGTATAAGTTCACTAGACATCTGAACCTGATCTCAGAATGATGTGTGCATGTGTGTGTTCTATGATAGTGATTTCTTGCAACTTTACTTTAATGTAGTTTGTTTGTTGTTCTATTCTCTTCAGTCAAGTGTCATTAGACACGGACATAATGACGTGGACACTTGAAACAATTCTAAGCAAGTATACCTTTGGCACGTCTCCTATTGTTAGACAGTCCTCCTGTGTCTGGCTACTCTCTCTTCTCAAATTTGCTGGCAAGCACCCTGAAATCCAGGTAAGGTCATACTATACTACAAGCTTTTACATTATTACACATGCTTACTTACACTACATACAATCATTTATAGAAATTTCTGAAACGTATTCAAATGACATTCATGAATATGTTGGCTGAACGAAATGGTTAGTCTTTACATGCACATGTATGTACATGCATGCAGTAAATAATAAGTTGATTTTTATGCATGTTACTTCCTGATGATCTGTATAGAGGTGATTCAAGAAGTTGCATCTCGTGGGCTCAGCCTTGTGTATGAGCTAAGTGAGGACTCTCATAAGGAGGAACTTGTACAAGTGTTGGTTGGAACTCTTTTGGAAGGCAGAAAGTATGTAAACCATGCTCTTCTTTTTTTCCTTTTTTCTTTTTTCCACTATAACTGACTCTTTTGATGTACAGACAAACTGAGAAGGTCACTGGAGATACCAAACTATTTGAAGAAGGAGAGCTAGGGAAAATGCCCAAAAGGTGTTATCTCATCGTGCTAACTAAGCAGATGTAAGTTTCATCTGTGTTTATTTTTTTTTTCTTTTTACAGTGGTGGAAATCTATCAACATACAAAGAGCTGTGTTCTCTTGCTAGTGACTTGAACAAGCCAGATCTTGTCTACAAGTTCATGAATCTAGCTAACCACAATGCTCTGTGGAACTCCAAGAAGGTGAATTACAAGCCGTTATTTTGTGAATCGTGCAATGTCATACCAGTTATTAACATCGTAAGGTTATGTTCATAATTCATCATATATATTACTAACATTAAGCTTAAAACTTGTGTTTTTATGCTTAATTAATAATAGCTAATTTAATTGTCAAGTCTGCAAAAGAACAAAATTACTTCTATTCTTCCGTAATAAATCAAACAGGATTATTGAATTTGTGCATTTTTCCAGGGTGCTGCCTTTGGATTTTCAAACATAGCATCTCAAGCACAAGACCAGCTTGCCCCATATCTTCCCACACTCGTACCAAAGCTTTATCGCTACAAGTACAACCCAAATCCTTCAGTTCAACTGGCAATGAGCAATATTTGGAATGCAATAATCCCCGAGAGCAAGAAAGCAGTGGACAAGTATCTCAAACTTATCCTCGTGGACCTCACTGCCAATTTGAACAGTCACATGTGGAAAAACAGAGAAGCTAGGTAAATATAATAGTGTATAGTTAGCCCCTCCTTTTTTTGTTGTTGTTATTGTTGTTGTTGTTGTTGTTGTTGTTGTTGTTGTTGCTAGAGAGGAGGGGAGGATATTTTCCCCTCAACTTGATTACTGCATGGAAAGTACAACTGAATTAATTTGAAATTCTTTATTGATAACTGTATAATGTGCCTGCATGGTCTGGTTAATTGTTAAGAAAGTTTTTCTTTTTAAATGCAGCTGTTTGGCTCTGAGTGATCTCCTGACAAGTAGGCAGATTGAGGAAGTTGTTGATTACCTTCCACAACTCTGGGAGCTCTGTCTCAGAGTGCTAGATGATATCAAGGTACAGTGTGATGGTATCCTATAGTAGCTAAGATAAAGTTCGTCAAGCATAGGTTTTCATGATGACTGTAGGAGACTTCGAGAAAGGCTGCTCGTATTGCATGCAAGTCTCTTCATAAGATCACTGTGAGATCCTGTGATGGTTCTACTAGGACAAAAACTGGTGAATAAAAGTTGTATATTTAATGTACTGTCAGTCATTATCATGAATTATGATCAACAATGTAGGCATGCAGGTGACAGAGTCAGTACTTCCTCTCCTGTTGAACATTGGCATGACAAACCCAGCATCAGATGTCAAGAGTATGAGGTATATTGTACACTTCTTTATTGGTATTAACTTAATATCATATGCTTGTTCCTTCTTCAGCCTTGTAACCATCCTAAAGCTTTGTCGGAATGCTGTAAGTTATTAATTGTATTCACTCACCGACAGGTATAGATACATACTTTTTTGTTCATACAGGGTGCCTTACTTAAACCTCATGTGTCTGTGTTAGTACCAACGCTTCTAGAGTCAGTGAGCTCTTTAGAGAGTCAGGTATGTTCTCTCTGTTCACACACACACACACACACACACACACACACACACACACACACACACACACACACACACACACACACATTCTAAGTTAGTGGAACAAAAGGCTTAGGTGCATGTATGTACTCCTACCTGAGTCTGCTTGGTTTGATTGTCTCCCAGTATAACTGTAACTAGTACATGTATGTATACCTACAGGACCTGAATACCCTCAGTCTTCAATTGACTGGAGTCAAATTGATTCAAGAGAAGCTCGATGATATTCGTGTATCTGTTTCAAAGTCCTCTCCAATGATTGAGATCGTAAATTTGGTAAGGGACACAATTTAGTTTTGAAGACTCATCCATTGACTTTGCATGATATTATACAAGCATTTACACCTTTGCTATATAGTTAATGTCCACATAGTATACACAATCATGATAAAATTGATTTTGGGGGGTCTGGAGGGAAATTATTATTTGACGTATAAGACTTAGTAATTAAGCTTTTGTTTTGTAATTTTATAATTTTTAAATTGCCCCTAACTATACAGTATTTTTATGTAATAATTGTTTGTCAAATTTATTATTCTAGTGTGTTCCTCAAGTGGATAGTGAAGTTCTGAAATCATTGAACCCACGACTTGTAGATATCCTCAAGAATGGTGTGGGATTGGCTACTAGGGTGGCTTCAGCTAACTTTGTCATCTCCCTCGTTCAACACTGTGTACGTGATCTTACTCCATTTGCAAGTAAGTTGTCACTCACTCAATGATAATTCTTATATCATATTTGACATATGTTTTTGCCAGATTCAATGTTTTGGATTCCACTCAATAATATTGTTGCAACTTCGATTCAGTTTCAGATTTTTCCCCTTCATTTTACATAACTGTATTAAATTTCTACTTTGGTCTAGGTAAATTGCTCAATGCCTTGACATCTGGCCTATCAGATCGCAATGCAGCTGTACGCAAGGCATATGCCAAAGCAATTGGTCACCTAGTGAAGGTATATAACCATTCTCATCAAATTCCTTCATACTTTTTACTGTAAAAAAAATCTTGTTGGAATTTTTAACTCAGGTTGCTAAAGTTTCCAGTGTAAGCAAGCTCATTTCAAAATTACGAACTTGGTATTTTGAAAAAGATGGTAAGTCATGTGCTTGTCAGTTAAATTAATGACACAAATTAGTGTTCTTACTGTCCATATTTAGTGGATCGTTCATATACACATCCATTATGACTGTGGGGATTCATGCATGAAATCTACACATTATTGCTAGCATTAATCTGTATGCATTTTTTTACATTAGAAATTGTTAAACTTTTTCGCCACAAGATTCTTAGATCTAGGGTGTTATATAGTATTTCACTTTACATGATTTATGCATGCAGATGATGGTGTCAAGACTAGCCTTGCGTATGTGTTTCATGCCATTGCAACTCATTCACATGATACGGCTAAGGATATTGCAACTGAGTTCTTGCCACTTGTGTTCCTGGCCATGCACTCTAAACCAGTAGAGAATGGTAAGTTCAATTTGTAATGTATAATGAATTTGTAGCATTTTGTTGAGACAGAACTATATTATCCATGTGAGAAAAAAAGTTTATCCAAGTTTCTATGTTTTTAAGTTTACACACTTTTGGTTTCAAAATATCAATAATTGTTGCAAAAAATTTAATAATAAATTGAATTGTTCCCTTATTGTGTGGGAAAACCATACTGATTATCCTATTGATTTTAATAATACACAATGTCATTTATGTTGTATGATTTTCTATAAAATTAATAATAAATAATATAGACTCTTCTTCTGAGAGCATTACCAAACAATGGAAGGAGACCTGGAATGATATGGTTCCTGGAACTGCATCTGGTGTGAAGCTCTACCTGCCTGATTTGGTTGAGATAGTGACCACCTCTCTACAGGCACAATCATGGACAATCAAAGCTCAGAGTGCAGCAAGCATCGCTACTATTACTGAGAAAATGGGTTAGTGTAGTAACTGTTAATTCATGTCTACTATATCTCCATTGTGTGCATGTCTTTAATTACTGCATGCTGAGATTATTTAGCTATAATTATGTTATAAGTTATACTTTAATGTTGTTGTTGCTGTTATTGTTGGGGGGTTTTTTGTGTGTGCTCTTTTGGCACATGTACGATAAATGTTAACTTGTAAATAATTATTGCTACATGTTGTTAACTTATGATCTTATGCTACATGTAGGCTCCAACCTAGGTCCACCTCACTTGACTACACTGCTCACATGTTTGCTGAATGGTCTTAGTGGACGAACTTGGACGGGAAAGGTATGAGGCTGTATGCTGATGTAAATACATGCAAGCATAAAACTATAATGGAAATGAATATGACCCCATGCATGTGTGGTACATTGTTTTTTTAAGAATTTGTCTATAATTATTGCCATGGAAATGACCTTTTTTTCTTATTATTATGCTGCGCTGACAATGTATTAAATGTACATGTGCATGTCTATTATCTTACATATAACATCAAACATATATATGCTAATGCTGTGTGTGTATGTATATACAGGAAGCATTACTGGAAGCTCTCTCGACTCTCTGTGTGCTATGTAAGAGTGCTCTTCTTGAACAAAGTGGTGCCAGTATGCCTTCACTGGAAGAAGTGAGACTATAGCAATTGTTGTGACCGTCTTTGATTTTTATTGTATGCTTTCATGCATGCATGGCAAAAAAAATTTTTGGGGGGGTTATTGTACACGCAGATATCTAAAGTTCTTATTGGCCAGTGCAAGAAACAAGATCCTAAATATAAGGCTGTTGCTGTGGAAACTACAGGCAAAATTTTAGAAGCTCTTCAAATCAATGTTTTTGGTACCTTTCTTGAAGTACTTGACCCGATCATGTTGACAGTAAGTTTTATGGGCAATAATTGTACTGGTTTGGTTGTCTATTTACATATCTGTATCTGTAAATTCCCTCTTTCCTCAATTAGGATACTATTTATGATAGCATTTTAGAAGCTGTATGAACATTGTTTTGTTTCTTTAGGATGATGCTAAATCTAAACCCGATTATGAAGATGAAGATGAGAAAAGAGAATCCGCTGCTTTGGTCATTAAGCTTCAAGTGAAAGCATTTACTTCTCTTGGTCAAGCATGGCCTAATGATCCTTCCACTCAGCGTAAGCCTTAGTTGTAGCATCGTTTCAGGCTCCCTCTCTGGAAATAATAATTATGGAAAGTTTCCAGTGGTGATGGAACCTGGGAAAGAGGCTAGCCATTATTACCCATAGATCTTGTAGTGTTAAAACTCACAAAAATCAAAGTTTACTTACAATAATGACAGTATGCAGATGACTATAGCCTCAGTCCCAGGCTCCTCCTTCGTGAATATTTTCTTTGACAGTAATAAAAGATTCGTGAATGAGGAGCTTGGGAACAAGGCTACAGAATGACAAAGTTTTAACTTGTTTCCTCAATCTCATAGGTGTGCACTATGGTCATGTGATGTCAACCTTGTCATCTGCTTTGCCTGTCAATAACTGGAAGGTTCAAGTTGCTATACTATCTACCCTCTCCACTCTATTTGAAAGGTATATCTTCAGATTAAAGGACCTGTGTCACTAAAATAAAATGTGTGACATTTTATGACGTTTGTGACCATTTTGACGTGTTATATTTTGTTTCTAGTGCAATCTGGGTATATCGCGTCTGGATATAATTACACTAGCTCCGTGTATATGTACATGTATTGCATGTTTGTCAACAAAAATGTCATAACTGAATGTCACACATTTATTTCTTGTAACAATAAAACAGTGCTTATATATATATATATGGTGACACAGTTCCTAGTTAAGTCATTAGACAATTAGACAATTAATTAAGCTTCATTAAACTGTACATGATATCATAATATTATGCACCTTACCAAACTATTCATGTTTGGCTAACACTGCATGACTGTATAATTGCTCACTATTTTAATTTACATGGCCAGAGTGTTTGCATGATGTTGAACCTTGTCTTAAATTTTTTCTACCTAGATTGGTATGTGAGCTTGGAAGTGATGAAGTGGATTTTATTTCTAGCCATCTTATTTCAGGAATTCGCCATTGTCTTGGTAAGACTCACACGATTATTAATAGTCATTGTGTTTTTTTTTTATCTGACATGCATATGAATTTTTTAGACAATATTAGGTATTCTTCACTTCGCTACAATGCTATCATATGCATCGACCAACTTACATCATGGCTGATAAGTATGTCATTTTTTTTCAGAATTGCATGCATTATGTTTGCATGTAGCTCATTATTATTATATAATTGTCACAGTGTCTATTCTAATTACAGAAACTGGGAATCTTCTTTCACTTGAAGCAGTTACATGTCTTAGTACTTCCTTGCAGTTGGTCACTGATCCGAGACATTTTGCTGTTGTTCAATCGATAAAGGACAGACTTTTAGTTCTAACAAAGAATCAGTAATTTTGTATTATTAAAATTAATGTGCATGCATTGTGTGCTGTACATAGTCGGAAATTTTATAATAGGGGCCAAAAAAAAAACATCCTCCGGAAAATTATAATGACCATTTTACTTTACAAACATTGCAAAATTACATGTCAATACTAAGGGCATATATACGTATACAACTAGTCTAGCCCTAGACCCCGCCTCTTTCACCAGTTTTCACTGGTGAAAGAGGCGGGGTCTAGGGCTAGACTATATACAACCATGTACAGTGACACAATGAAAGGTTTGAATTGAATCAGCCAAATATTTTGTTACTGATGTGTGTGACAATTTTTAATACCCCTTTCAATTAAAATACACACCAATTTTAACTAGGAGTACACATCGTGCAAAATAGTGCCTCGCACTAGCTTTGCATTCACCACTTATGCAATATTGATAGATGATGATGCACTGAGCAATCAATCATAGACTAAGTGTTATGAATCACTGACTCAGTGATTTGTGCTTAATTTTATAATCATACTGAGATTATGCAGACACGAAAAGACCTCCTCACCTGTCATACCACTGAGCTAGAAGAGCGGAAGACCACTTGATCAGGCTGAGGTACTCAACTCTGCGCACTTAAGGCCCGGGTCACCTTGAAAATGATTGAAATTTTGCCTGAATGAAAATTTAGATCTACAGGATATTAAATAGCTTTTCTGAATTTCTTTCCTATACAACAAATTTTTGGCCTTTCGTGTTCATGTTACCAAAATCTCATTCCAAAATAATGAATATTCATGTAAATAATGATCGGTCAACGAAACACTCTAAACTATGAATAATTAATTAGGCGGAAACCTTAGAAGGTTGCTATGGCAACCAAACTTTTTCAGGAGATTACTATCATCATGAACCTCTATAATCTCGATTGGGGTTACCACTGATCATATCGTTGATAAGATATAGCCGAGAAGGAGAGAACGGCAGGTGACGTCACGTTAGAACTAATTGCATTCCTAAAGCGTGACAGGACATACATAATCATTGGGCGAGCCGGAGCGAGCCCACCCTAGTGGCAATTTTGTCTGACGGTCGTGTCGTTCGTTCTTCTAATTGTTCGCATGCCACATTACGTAGAATAAAAATTTAAACTTACGGTATGTTATGAGTGTCACCACGTGTTGCAATATGCATGCCTAAGGATTCGTTTCAGGAGACGTCAATGTCCTTGGCTACAAAAGTTTTTGCTTGCATTGAAATGGATAGTCTCATGAAAGAATTAAGGCTCCAACGTCGAAGAGAACTCTACAGGGAGCATATGGAGCGAGAAACGCCTGAGCAAAGAGAAGCCAGGCGAGCGAGACGACCAGAAGCAGGTATAGTTATGACCTAAGAAGGTAGTTGAGGTTGTCAGATTCAGTATAATAATTATTATTAAACCCACAAAAAGAGAAAGAAGATCAAAAGAGAGAAGGGAAAGAAGATCAAGAGAGACAGCCCCTCAGAGAGAACACAGGCTTGAGCGAGATAGATCTCAGGCTAATCATATGGAGACATTTTGGCTATTTTAGGACATTAGCCTTGACAACAATCAAAGGAAGGTGTAATTAACACCTAGGTACCTTAAAACACAGTGTTTATTAGCACCTTTACCATGAAAGAGAAGCAACCAAAAACTACTCCCTTGATTTGACTGAACTAAACAAACATGTATTCAGTTCCATTATGTGAAAAAATACTCTGTATTAGTTCTAGTACAGTGGTCCAGGCTCTATTTTGCAATTACCTGAACTAAATAAAAGTTGCCCATTCACCACAATACAAAAACTGAATGCTAAAAATGACTCACCTAAATCAATTTCAATAATGTGATTATTGATATGAATAGGAAGCTCTTCAAGAGTACAACATGAAACCAAGTTCTAAATCTTGATAAACTAAACCACAAAACTTTATAGACAGAAAACGTGATTTTCCCTTTGATCTCTAACACTTTTCGAGGTGTTGATTACACTTTTACAGAACTTATGTCCCCCAATGTCTTCATATGGATAGAAGATTGCCTGAGAGGGACAGACTCTGAGAGAGAACACAGACGTGAGCAAGATAGGTCTCGGGCTTGTGCAAGGAGGTCTGATACAGCACCAGCATTATTTGGGCAAGCAGCTGTGATCCATGCCAGAAGATGAAAAAATTTCACCAGACAATATCAGAAATCGCTTATCCTACTTGTGATATGTGTTTGGAATGTTCCCAAACCTGTCTGTGTCAGCTCAGCCCAATGGTTCTGTCGAGTGTAGGAGGTGTTCCATGGACAAGAAGGTTCCAAAGTTATACTCTTGTGCCAACAACATGGACCCTAGCTTTGTGCCTCCACAATTGCAGGTTAGCCTGTAGCTTAGCTAAATATTATAAGTGTTGAATGATATGTGCATATAATAATATTATTATTCTTATTCAGAAATTAACTCAAGTGGAAGAAATGCTGGTGTCTGCTGTCATGCCGATCATGTCCGTCTACAGGCTACCTCAAGGCCAGTATACGTATGGTTACAGTGGACACGTCATTAACCTAGCTCCCACAAGATGTGTCGTCATTTGCCACCAGTCTCCCAAGATTACCATCAGCATCAACATTTGCGCATGCGCCAACATTAATTATCGTCGCGATCGCTCCGGCTCGCCCTTCAATGCACGGTGCATTCCCCTAGTATTATAAGCAAAGTTTTGTCCGTGTGTGTGTGTGTGTGTGTGTGTGTGTGTGTGACGCACGGTACAGAGGGTCACCGGAAGTGATGCGACCTCGAGCTAAAACGCTACTTTTTCTTTGGACTGTGAAAAATGCAAGCTATAAAAAGTGTGCCTAGAAAACTAGCTTAGATAGCACTAGCCTAGGACAGAATCACAGGCACTACAAGTAAGGCTAACTTTTTTTGAGATCGCTGACAAGGCTTACCAGTGCCCTATGAATCCGACAAAGAAGCGTGATAGAGAAGCCAATCTTTCACAAAAGAAGCGTAGCGAGGGGAGAACTTTCGCTTCTAGGAGTCTGCTTCTCTGTCGCTGTACACGAAACACAGCTAACCAGATAACGAGTTTCTTTGCCAGCTGATTACAAAAATGGCGGAAGTCGGAAAAGGGTCGTTTGTGACGCCGTCACGTAGTGAGATAAATTTGCTGAGCTGGCCAAAGTAAACAGCAGTGCATATTCATTGCTTCCCTTTGAGTTTCCAATTGCTTATGCCAGTATTGATGTAATTGTTGTCAACTGCAAAGGTTGTTCTAAGGTTGTTCTAAGCCAACTGACAATAGAAGAATATTTATATACAATAGCTTGCTCATCAATTTTATTTTACTATTGTTTGAGTTATACTGTAACTGATCCTATAAACATACACAAACAAGGAGTGGGCGAGCGAAGCGAGCCCCACTCCTTGTATATTATATACAAGTATATTATAATAAAAAAATGAGAAGTGTATATAGGAATTAATGGGCAGTGCGGTAAAAAGCAATGAAACAAGGCAAGTCTCTGAATTTCGGCACATGACTACTTCATTCAAGTTCATGAATCAATTGCAAGTTTGAATTCCATCATTCAATAATTGTCAGCTATTTGGCTCATGAGACAATGCAAGCAATCACTTGATTAATTTAGATAAAGTAACAAGCATGTAGAGTGTATAGGTACACAGTAGCGTATGAGAGTTGAGTACAAAAAATGAAGTAGTCATGTGCCGAAATTCAGAGACTTGCCTTGTTTCATTGCTTTTTACCGCACTGCCCATTCCTACACTTCTCATCATTTTTATAAAATTTTTATTATACTTATTCATTCACTTTTTCAAACACTAAGGTGCTCAATTGCATGGAAAGAATCATACAGCAGAGACTAGTCAGTCTCTACAAATTAAAGGCAGGTGCGAGGGAGCTAGAATGCCATTGCAAGGTGCATAGATATTGTGCAGGCGTGACAAAGAACCATTACGAAAAAATAAAGAAAAGTGAGACTGCATTTATCTGCCAATACTGTGCCGTTGAGTTTAGCAAAGCTAAGACCAAGAGGCTAGAACAAGAAGTTACTACTTTAAGGGGCGAGCTAGCTGAAACAAAACAGGCCCTGCAAGATACAAAGGCAGCCCTGGCAGCTCTGCAAACGGCTCCAGCTCAAGTCATCCCGCCCGTGAGTGCTCAAGATGTGGAATCTACTGCAGCTGCAATAATGGAAGTTCAAGTCCTACGAGAAGAGATTGACAGCATTAAAACAACTCTCGCTGTTAAACCTCGCAGTTATGCAGAAGCTATATACTGCCAAGAAGCTTTCTAACACTGGTGAACAGAGGATGCGAGTTAAGTCAAAATCTATAGAGTAAGCTAAACCAGGCAGTAAGAGTTCAGAAACCAAGAGAAAGGGTGCCAGGTTCCAGAAAGATTTGGGGTACTCTATACTTCAAGTACTGCCGTTTCATCTACATTATCAAAACTTACTTCAGTTCTAGAATCTCAGGTAACAGTGAAGCGCAAGTATAAGCAGGGAGCCAACAACTGAATAACTCGTTGGTGGTTTGTTCTGAGAGGTGATGAGGAAGTTCTCTCTGAATTAGAGAGTGAGTGGGAGAAAGTTTCTCTTCAAACAAAATGGGTGATCGAACCACTACTACGCTTCTCTTCTGATGACGATGAAACCACAGTGCTGACTGAGCAAGCTCAATCTGCTGATTCATCACCATTGTCCTCTGAGTCAGAACCAGCAGTAGAAGAGACCGATGAGTCTGTTACGGATACTTTTTTAGAGAAGAAGTAGGTCCATCCCTGGACAACATGTTGGGCGTAAGCTCATACTCAACTGATTCGTCGACTTCAGCTAAGATAAGTATCTCAAACATTGATGTCACTATATTAATGCAGATTTACAATGCCATGTTTCAAAGGTGCAAGATTTAAATATTCTGTACTATAATGCTAGAAGTTTACTACCTAAGCTTGATGAGCTAAGGGTCTCTATTGATTTGTACAATCCCCATAATGTGTGTTGTAGAGTCTTGGTTGTGTATACTGAGATATCGGACAATGAACTGTCTATCCCAGGATTTCAAATCTTTAGAAAAGATAGGAATCGTCATGGAGGAGGTGTGCTAATTTTTGTATCAGACATATTCTCTGTATTAATTACCTATCACGTCATCCACACCTTCTATAGAGCAGATTGATAACCTTGAGATATTGAGCATTCTAGTCTGCATCAATTAAGCGTTTTAGTTTTTGCATGGCACTCTTCTATCGACCACCTAGTTCCTCCAGAGATATAGTTTGTACTTTCAGTCTGTGAATTTATCATTGTTTTCTAATGTTATTTTTTTAGATGACTTTAATGTTAATTTTTATCCCAGTTCATGTCATCCTTTGTATCCCAGTTAAAGCTATAACGAGAAAAGTTGTATGTTATTGACAGAGAACTTTGGTGTATTGCCAAGCCGCTAAAATTCATGATGTCGTATACACATGCCTGTATACATAGTTGATTTAACACACTTGAGTGCTGATAATTTTTCAAAATTGATAAATTTAGCACAATCCAGTGCTCAATCAGTGAATTTGGCACATTATTGTGCAAAATTTCAATTAATTATGTATGCAACCAGATCTTATCATTTATATAGCACATATTTGTGCTAAAACAGCACACATAGCTTGTGCACTATTATAGTTTAACACACTTTGCCCTAATTTAGCACTCAGAAATCACACACCCCAATGATTTAGCACACTAAAGTGGTCAGAAATTGCACACCATTTTTTTCTGTGTAGCGTTCCATAAAAACATGGGGTCCACAGAAAAAACAGGTGTGCTAAGTTAGCACAAAAATGTGTGCTAAACCCTTGTCCCAGAAATAAGCACACTACACACCCGTGCTAAATTGCTGTGTGCTAAATTTGCACACTGGTTGTGCTATTATCAGCACATATTCTTTGTGCAAAATTTTCTTAATAACTTGTTTTGCATATATTCATAAAATCTTCAATGCTACATATTTTAACAAAAATATAATTTGACGTAATGACATATGCTGACATGTATATAATGCATGTGCAACAACAACATAATATATCTTAATACAGGTATGCATATACTCAGTCTGTCTGTCTGCATGACATGTGATACATGAACAACTAAGTCCTTCAGCATGCTGTCCAAGAAGAACTTCTTGTATAGATATACAGTCACAATAAGGTTGAAAGGCTAGTATAGCTATAGGCACGTTCTATAGATGGGCAAAGAAACTTAAGTCTGCATACTTTACTGGATCCAGGCTTGAATCAACTCAATAGTAGAAATGGAGTCTCTAAATGTAAAGTAATAATAATTACAAGTAATAAAAATTTCAAAAAAATAAGCACTGTAGGAATGGGCAGTTCTGTAAAAAGCAAGGAAACAAGGCAAGACTCTGAATTTCGGCACATGACTGCTTCATTTTCATTATTAAATCTGTGAGCAATTGCAGGCTAATTATACGTCAATAGTCACACAATTAGTTCACTAATTTGGATGAAGTATCAGCAGATATACAGGTAAAACCATGCAATGCAACTTTGGCATAAAAATGAAGTAGTCATGTGCCGAAATTCAGAGTCTTGCCTTGTTTCCTTGCTTTTTACAGAACTGCCCATTCCTACAGTGCTTATTTTTTTGAAATTTTTATTACTTGTTCATTCACTTTTTTCAACACTAAGGCGTTATTGCTTGGAGACTCTACAAAAAAGCAAGTGCTTGCAGAACTATTGAATGCGCATGCGCACTAATGCAAACCACGTGGTCTGTTGACGACCTTTACCTACATAAAATGGCTACATAACAGTACAGTAATTTGTACCTGAGAGTTTCAAAGCTGCCTAGATTTTGTTTGATTACTTTTGGGCAGCAGACGAGTATCAAAGAACGTACTTTGGATGAATTCAAGTTACCCTGTACAGTTAGAGTTGGCTCAATGTCTTTCATTTCTCTGGAAATCGCGTTCAAGTAAGTCACAAAGGAGAAAACAAAATTGCATTGTTCTGGCTTCCCGCCAGCGCTCTCTCCATGGTGCTCAAGAAAGCTTTTGTGAGTTTTGTTGATCCGTATAGTTAGAAAACTATCTAAGGGAGGCCTCTAAGCATGTTTGAAGGC
The DNA here is from genome assembly GCA_964030475.1 of Tethya wilhelma. Lineage (NCBI taxonomy): Eukaryota > Metazoa > Porifera > Demospongiae > Tethyida > Tethyidae > Tethya > Tethya wilhelma. The sequence goes on along the minus strand of CAXIPT010000010.1, from coordinate 585,320 downwards.
TTAGCTATATTTCTCTGAAAAATTTTAAGCGTGAACATTTTGTATTGTGTCTATGGGACAGGCGGCCCATTCCTACTATACGTACTACAGTACGTATGATTAATAGCCGTGACTCTTGACAAGAGTAAAACACTCAGCATTTCTTGAACTGACCTTGAGTGAGACTCTGCATGGGGATCCCAAGCCTCTCAGTCACTGTCACGGTATATGCCAGTAAGCTTCTTTTAGTTAAGACACACAACTTGATCCAGGCTTGAATCAACTCAATAGTAGAAGTGGAGTCTCTAAATGTAAAGTAATAATAGCACTCTAACAAGAGTAAAACACTCAGGATAACTTGAACTGACCTTGACTGAGACTCTTGTGATCCCATGCCTCTCAGTCCTGACTGTATATGCCAGAGTGTTAAGACACACAAGGCGCGTGTCTGACACAGACTTTAGCATGTTCACAGTGCCTATTATCTGGTAAACAAACCATTGTTTTGGTACTAAAATTTTATACATTTGAAACCCGTCAATTTCTCACCTTTAACAGCAGATTCCATCTCCAGACAACTCTAGCGCTTCAGTTTTTTTGGCAGTTTACTTCTTAAACTCATATTGTTCTCTCTTTTCAAAGATTCTCTTGTCTTCACAAAAAAACAAAGTTCTCTTCGTGGCAGCTGCTCCAAAGGGGTGAACTGAAAACATGGCCTACTGGACTTTGGCCTTTGGCCTTTGGCCTATGGCCTTATCTTGTATGGCTTTATGGCCGTATACGTGGCTTTATGGCCCTATCCATATAAGGCATTGTTCCATTTATCCGTACAGTACTGCATCAGCTCAGCCACGTGGCAATGAGTGCATGCAGTCTCTCTGATCGATCAGAGTCACCGTAGTCTAGAGCTGAGCTTAGTAGCTGCTGAGAGAAGCTTCAGTTAAGTTAGCCCCCCTGCTCTAGCTTGGTACGTGGTACAGTAGCCATGTGTGCCACAAGAGAGTCAGGAGTGATATGTTTGGATTCAGAGTCTGACTCCGATATCGATGACGATGATGAAGATGGTGCAAGACCCATCAGTTCCCCACTAAGCACATACCTGGAGAATGCTAGGTGAGTAGCGTTGTTATGAGCCTTCTAGAATTATGTTACCCAATGGTTGTTACTGATGATACTGTATTCTTTTTGTAGGATACGCAATGAGAGCAATTACAAGAGATTTCCAAGCTCTCCTGTTTCACCGCCCCCTAGTCCTGTCAAGCGAAGAAAGCGTTCTTATCTACAGAACACAACTCAACCAAGTACAACAGGCAGCACCAGACAAAGAATTCGAAAGAACAAGAAGAAGAAGGTGCTACACTCAGCAGCGAAGCGTGAATTGACTGATAACGAGTAAGTCAGTACATATACAATGTACCTGCACAGTGTATGTTTGATACATGTACATGTATGTATTTAGACAGTCACCTGTGACCTTGTAGTTGTAGTGTTGCTGGGCTGTTATCCTACTTTACATGTCCATATAAGGTGGTGTACATACTGTGTACAGGAAATTGTGGTTAATGTACTTTCAAAACACACCATGCACTGTATGTAAAATCATTCTGTTGTAACAAGGTACACATTCCATTAGGTTTGAGGCAGTTCTTTGCGAGTTTGGATCCACTCCTGTGAACCCCATTGATCTGACAGAGATTGCTTCGTCTGATGAGTCTGATGGGTGTGATGATCATGATGAATTGCAGCACTCAAGGTAAATATGCAACATTTACCTAAATGGGTATAGAGTAACATAGGATATGGCCATTCCTGTGGAGTGTCATCCTAATTATTACATTTCTTGTTGCAGTTCATCATCATCAACTGATACTGATGTTGAGTATCTCAATGACGATCAGACAATGCCCATCTACTCACGATACAACAAGCTTCGAACATCATCCCTGACAACAGTGACTGCTATTTTGGATTGCCCCAGTCACCTTGTGTGCTCGAATCATCCCACGCACATCAGCATCAGTTGTGCCTTAGTGGTGGATACTTCCCACCTTCGAGATAGCAATGACATACTCTGTGATGATTGTGGGGCTTGGACCCAGACAAAGACAGCAACAAGTCATTTGCGATTAGAGTTCTATGGGGATGGTACGGTTAAGAGTGCAAGGGGTTGTAAACCGAATACCAAGAACTCGTACACACTCATTCGAAGGCATTACACATGCAAGTCCTCTCCTGATTTATCCCGTCATATCTCTATCCTGAAAACCCCTCGCGGCAAGCCTGAAACCCATCAGTTTGTTCAGTACAGATTCTCTGGGGCCGAGCATCGTATTCAGGTGAAGTCACATGGCAACTCCAAGAAAAGCACTAAAGGGTATAAACGTACCTGTCCAAGCACACTGAATGATCTGAAGCAAGAACTACTGACACATCCTCCAAAACGTGCCATGTTCAAGGTAGAACAGAAGCGTGGAGGAATTGTGCATACCAAGTGTCAAGGTGATTTGCCTCGTAATAGTGCCCAAGCATCTCGTCTCAAGTGCAAGAAAGCAACCACGACATTAGGCAATCCATCAAACGATCCCATACAAGCATTGGTTGTGAAGTTCAAGGAGCAGAGTGGGCAGCCAGACCAATTTGTGCAGTGCATACAGCTTGTTCCAGACCCGGTAGTTGTTCTTTTCAATGAAACTCAGCTCGCAGACATAGAACAGTTTTGTGCAAACGAAGGATCCTCTGAAACTAGTGTGTTAGGTGTAGATGTCACATTTAACCTTGGGCCCTTCTACGTCACAATCTGCACCTACCAGAACTTGAAAGTTGTGACAGACAAAGGCAACCACCCTGCCATGATAGGACCAACTCTCATTCACTCATCAAAGAATACGAGCAATTTCTCCTACCTGTTCTAGGACAAGCCTTCGTTAGCAACCTCATTGAAAGCATTCGGTACAGATGGTGAGCAGGCCCTGATCAATGCAGCTTCAGAAGCATTTCCATATGCAGTGCACCTCAGATGTTCAAATCACCTCAAGGACAATATCAGTGAAAATCTGCGAAAGATGATGACACCTGATGCCCTGGTGAAGGAGGTTTTGAAGGACATATTTGGTACAGCTACCGAGAAAGGCCTAATTCATGCTCCACAAAAAGAGTTCGACAGCAAGCTAACTGTATTGGAGAAACGGTGGAAAGCTCTAGAGAGGGAACACCACATACACACACCTCGTGTGTTTCAGTGGTGTCGACTACATGTGTTCCCGGTTATCCGTGACAGTCTGAACACAGAATTGCTCCACAGTTTGGGTATACAATCTGAAAAGTACACTCAGAACAGTTCAGAGTCTGTTAACGCATTACTCAAGAGATACGTCAGCTTCAAAAAGCAAGATGTGTGTTCTTTCGTGAACGACTTAGAAGAGTGTGTTCTGGAGCAGCAGAATGAGATGAGCAAAGCTGTGCTGGGACTTGGCCGATGGAAGCTCGCAAGTGGCTACGACTCGGTGAGAGTTTCTACAGATGATTGGTTTACTTCAATGTCCAGTGACGCTAAAACGGAGGCTATTCACTCTTTACACAAGGCTCCACTAGTGTCACCTCCGCATACTACTCCAGCCAACTCACAGCCTATCATTGTACCTGAACCATCCAACTCACCTCACACTTCAGGCCAACCCAACTCACAGAAAACCTTCACTTTGTCTGTGCCTTACTCTCTTCTATCTGAAATACTCTCTGAAGGGGAGCTGAAGTCTCTCTGGGCAAAAGCTGCTAGGTTAATGCAAGAGAAGAAAGTTGTACCGGCACCTGGTAGCAGTGACAGTTGGTGGGTTTGTAGTGAGTCAGGTTCGCTACCACATGTGGTTACCAAGTCGAAACTGGACAACGGTCGATACCTATGTAACAAGGCTTGTGTTGGCTGGAAGAGTAAAAACATCTGTGCACACTGTCTTGCAGTGGCTGAAACATGTAATCAGCTAAAGAACTTTGTAACATGGTTTCGCTCTTCGACTTCCAATGGTGGTAATCTCACGAGTGCCGTTTATCACGGAACGTACAAGCATGCTGGGCAGAAGAAACCTACTCGAAGAAAGTATGGGGACCCTGTGCATATGCCACTTGATCAGAAGACTGACCGAATTCCACTTCAGGATACAACTAATGCTGCTCACATGCCTCCACCAGTCACAACTCACAGCACACCACCTGTCAGCACTGGTCATATTCCAGTCACTACAAATAACACCATTGTTCTTCGTTCAAATAACGTGATCGCATCATCACTGAACTCACTAATTCAGTCGGGAAACCAACCTCACTTACAAATTCTCTCTCAATTGCTAGGAAGCAAATCCAACTCCCGTTTTCCTGCTAAACCTGCTGTGATCAAGTCGGAGAAGCCTTTCTTCCTTCTCCAACTCAACAACAGAATTAAGAAATGCGCTGGATGTGGACTGCTGTTTCGAAATACTGGGAGTGATCACCAGTACATACTAGGCCACCAAGAGAGAGACTGGTATCCAGCTGAAAACAAATGGAATGTAGGGAATCTCCAGAACAAGTACTACCACCTGAGCAAGGACTGTATCCTTCAACGGTGTGCGGTTTATCACTTTCCCCAGGACATGGCAAACCTGGAAGTAAATGGTTGTGTACCTGACCATGTCAGGGTGTTGCTTTCTTCGGAGTTTAACATTGTTGTCCCTTAGCTTAACATTACTGTACATGTAATTCCCCCTTATAATGAACTGTTTCAACTCATCACTTATCAATAACCTACTGTTTCAGCTCATCACTTATCATTAACCAACTTCATCACTCATTTGACTGCAGTTACAGACACTGTTGACTTTTGTGCTCACTGCATTAGTTACTCATCACTTATCAATAACCTACTGTTTCAGCTCATCACTTATCATTAACTAACTGTTTCAGTTCATCACTCATTTGACTGCAGTTACAGACACTGTTGACTTTTGTGCTCACTGCATTAGTTGCTTGATCAGAAAAGGAAAAAGGAAAAGTCATTGATAGAGATAGGGCCATAAAGCCATGGATTAAGGCCGCTCCAAAGATTCAAAAATGAGTATTGAGCATGCGCAGTATTTGCGATGTGCTTTAATTGGAATAAACATTGATGATTCAAGGTTGTGTTGTTCTGAGCTCTGTTGAAGCTAAAATACTGATAAAAGGGGGTTGTCTGTTTGTATTACATGGAGAGGAATAATGTACAAGCTTCTCAAGCTATTTGGTAGGTTCTATAACTGCTCTATCTGGTCAGGCCAATGAGTCAAACTCAGTGCAGGCATATCCACTTCTTTCTACTTAGCACAGCCATGGTGAATGAAACAGCAATGTGACCTGAATCAAATTTTATTTACCTATAGCTAGCTATATATGGCACAGTGACTTCAATGGTGGCGGACTAAGTGTTAGCTAGCGCTGACTAGCTGTTTTGTCTACATTTTACACTTTACTCTTTAGCTACAATCTTCCATAGACAATTGCAAGGCATTTTAGTATTTTTTCACATATAGATGTAGAATTGCCACTCAGTGATCAGTACTGAATGTCGCAGTACATTTAACTTAACAATCAAAGGTTACCAAACACTCCTGAGGTGTTTGTTTCTAATTTTACACCTATACAGTGAAGAGGTATTTGCGGCCTGAAGATTTCTGTTAGCATGTAGCGCTTCACCCAAAGCTATAACGAGAAAAGTTGTATGTTATTGACAGAGAACTTTGGTGTATTGCCAAGCCGCTAAAATTCATGATGTTGTATACACATGCCTGTATACATAGTTGATTTAACACACTTGAGTGCTGATAAATTTTCAAAATTGATGAATTTAGCACAATCCAGTGCTCAATCAGTGAATTTAGCACATTATTGTGCAAAATTGCAATTAATTATGTATGCAACCAGATCTTATCATTTATATAGCACATGTTTGTGCTAAAACAGCACACATAGCTTGTGCAATAATATAGTTTAACACACTTTGCCCTGATTTAGCACTCAGAAATCACACACCCCAATGATTTAGCACACTAAAGTGGTCAGAAATTGCACACCATTTTTTTCTGTGCAGGGTTGTTGATAAGTGAAAAGCTGAATTCAGATAACTGGATAAAGAGAAAATAGGGTTGTTGATTATAGTGAAAAGCTGAATTTATCTAACCAAAATTGTGAATTCAACTTGGCCACTTTTGTACACTGATTATCCTCTTTCAGGAGAAACTGGTCTCCAGTAGAGGTCAGCTAGCCCATTCCCCGCTGAAGTGGACTTCAGCACAAGATTGAGGCAGTCGAGGAAGCTTTACTTTCCTCTTGCGATAGAGAGCAGGCTTTATAGTGGTATAAGTGGGGAAAAAGGCTGCCACTTCATCTGCATTGCATGGGTAAAGTAGACAGCCTAGCCAGATGCTGTGTGTAAAGCTGGGGGATCGTAAATAAAAAAAACCGGAAATTGTGATCTGACTGTATAATGTGTCTTAGTTCAAATAGCAATGGCAACGTACTGTACATGATAGACACAAATCTAAGAGCAGTGCTCATGCATGCAGATGGTATACAAAAATGAGAGTAGAAGCAAAACTATTATAATATAGAAAAGAAAACTCAATCTTACAAAGTCTTGAAAATGGTGAATAAGTATATACCAGCTAGGAAGTGCCACGACTAAGAAAGAAAATTATAATGCATCAAAGAAACTGAATAAAACCATGAGTTGTAAAAGGAAACCAAAAATCAATTACTGCATGGTCAAGCTGCATCTGTAGCTAACATTAAATAACTAAAATTAGTGAAACTAACTAAAGCTAGAGTGCATGTGAGCACATGTTTTTTAGTGTCTATAAGAACAATAAATGTTTGAATAATAATAATTATAGTTGTATAAAACAATAAGAATTGACCTACAATACCACGAAAGCAATGTATATTGGAACACAATAAAACATTTTAAAGTATACAAGAAGCAGTAGTAGGCAATACATAGTCTTATCCACACTGAAAAAACGTTGATCATAAACCTAACTTGTTTAATCTTTAGGAGAAAATTTATTACTATGATTAGCTTGTTTAGGTAACTATGCTGGCCTGATTCGTTAATATCTAGATAAAAGTTTGCTAGAGCAGACCACTGAAAAAGTGACTTATCTAGTGTAATGTGTGGTTGTTCTTCATTCTTCGCCAGTGGGATAGAAAGTATGCCATTAATTAATGCACCTGAAAATGTACTGAGGTAGTATAAGATATCAGAGTCATGAATTTGACAACTATAAAAGTATTTTTGGTGCCATCCAAGATATTTGCAAGCCTCTGTAAACTCAATTGGACAAATTGTAGTAGCATCTTCTTTAACAATATAGTCTGCCACATCCATCAGAATCAATTTTCCTTCATCTTTATGAGTGTCATTGTGATACTTTTCTTTTCCGATCATGAGTCTGAATTTCAAATGTAATCGCATGACATCCCAGTATAATTTTCTTTGCTTCTGACTCTGAGCTTTTAGAACATTATCTGTTTCTACCCTGGTATAATGCAGATGGTATACAAAAATGAGAGTAGAAGCAAAACTATTATAATATAGAAAAGAAAACTCAATCTTACAAAGTCTTGAAAATGGTGAATAAGTATATACCAGCTAGGAAGTGCCACGACTAAGAAAGAAAATTATAATGCATCAAAGAAACTGAATAAAACCATGAGTTGTAAAAGGAAACCAAAAATCAATTACTGCATGGTCAAGCTGCATCTGTAGCTAACATTAAATAACTAAAATTAGTGAAACTAACTAAAGCTAGAGTGCATGTGAGCACATGTTTTTTAGTGTCTATAAGAACAATAAATGTTTGAATAATAATAATTATAGTTGTATAAAACAATAAGAATTGACCTACAATACCACGAAAGCAATGTATATTGGAACACAATAAAACATTTTAAAGTATACAAGAAGCAGTAGTAGGCAATACATAGTCTTATCCACACTGAAAAAACGTTGATCATAAACCTAACTTGTTTAATCTTTAGGAGAAAATTTATTACTATGATTAGCTTGTTTAGGTAACTATGCTGGCCTGATTCGTTAATATCTAGATAAAAGTTTGCTAGAGCAGACCACTGAAAAAGTGACTTATCTAGTGTAATGTGTGGTTGTTCTTCATTCTTCGCCAGTGGGATAGAAAGTATGCCATTAATTAATGCACCTGAAAATGTACTGAGGTAGTATAAGATATCAGAGTCATGAATTTGACAACTATAAAAGTATTTTTGGTGCCATCCAAGATATTTGCAAGCCTCTGTAAACTCAATTGGACAAATTGTAGTAGCATCTTCTTTAACAATATAGTCTGCCACATCCATCAGAATCAATTTTCCTTCATCTTTATGAGTGTCATTGTGATACTTTTCTTTTCCGATCATGAGTCTGAATTTCAAATGTAATCGCATGACATCCCAGTATAATTTTCTTTGCTTCTGACTCTGAGCTTTTAGAACATTATCTGTTTCTACCCTGGTATATTCACGTTGGTTGGGGATCGGTTTCCGTAATGGAATGCTTATGAGCCGTGTATTACGAAGTCTTAATAATGTAGTTTGTGTATCTGAATCTAAGTTGAAAACAATTTTAGTTTGTTTTTCCTGTAAAGCAGTAGCTTTTTGGTTTTCATCATGGATACGAAAGATGTAAATTAGATCTTCAGCATTTATAAACAAAATATCTGTTTCGATTATCACGGGATATAAAGAGATCAAATCCTGAAAAAATTTCTGACATTCTTCAAAATTTTGTTTTCTCAGGTATTCAAAATACAATTTAATAATTATATCCACTCTAATGTTTAATTTAAGATCAGAATCATTTAGAGCCATTTTTAAAGACTCGATGCTCTTTTCATACTCTCCAATTTGGTAATAAAGATAACCTATATCTCGATCATTTCGATAGGGTGCCATTTGCCAATGCTTTAATTTCTTCAGAATTCTAGCCCTAATGATCTTTGTGTGATCATCATCAAGATATTGTTCAAATCGAAGAAGATTTACATAATAATAGATGTATCCTCGTGTAAAGTCCTCTGACTTTGGTGATATATATTGTTTTGCAAAAGTTTCTACCACATATAAATGACTGTACATTGTATCGTACCCAGGATGCGTTTCATCTAAGTGTATTCTCAAATCAGTTAGCCTGACAACATAATTTACAAACATTTCAAAGCATTTATCATAAGCTGGACTAGGGTTTTGTGTACATGACGGTTGTGCTGCAGCTAAAGTTTCTTTCTGTAAGACATAAGTTACATGTTCAATTGGATCAAGAAGTTCTTCAGGTGTAAAACGATATCTGAGATATTGAGGAATAAGTGCATAGTTAACAGACTTTATTGTATCTAAGAGATCATTATAAGGGATGTCATCAGGTTCTTTAATCAGTTCCAACAAATACTGTATATTATGCCGCTCTCTTTCAAGTAAGTCAATTGCTTCCTGACTAGAATGATACATGAATATATTAGTCATATTTGTTAGCCTTGCTGCATATAGTTGTTGAAATGCAAGTTTAAACTTTCTCTTTTCTGGATCCTGTGTGCCATTAGATGATGACTGAATGCTTAAGAAGAATTGTTGAATAAGTTTATGGAAGTGATACTGACCAGAAAGCTTGTTGTATTCAACTAGTGACAAAGAAGCCAACTTTTTAATAGACTCAAAATATTCTGAATCAGCTGTTACAGTAGTACTCTCAGGATTAGCAGAAATGAGTTTTAAACAGTCAACAGCTGCATTTGCACCAAATGAGCCTGGAAAATTTGCTAGGTATCTGCCATGTTTTTGTATTTCAGGGTTCAGATAGTTGTATGAGAGACTTATTGAAGCATTAAGTGTGTGTTCATACCTTATATGATCTGAGGTTAAGGCATTAATTGGATCTCTTCCCAGTTTGTCAATGATTTCAGCTGGTGATGGTGGATAACGAATATTAAAAAGAGAACCAATAATTTGTAAAGCTAAAGGAACATTTTCTGTGAGCTCAGCAATCTTTTGTTTTTCAACTGATGTCAATGTTTGAGGTATTTTGCGCTCTAACAACTCACATGCTGCATCTATGCTCAATGTTTTTATCTCATGAAGTTGAAAATTATGCAACGTATGCATTAGTTCCTCTCGACTAGTGAGTAAGATCTTAAGTCTTTTTTGATATTTTACAAGTGTTTCTATTGCTTGGTAGAATTCATCGATTTGCTGGTGTATTGTGTCATCACAGTTATCGAGAATTAGCAAGTTGTACCATTCTGTTTGCTGCACCCAATCAACCAACTGTTGAAAAGTAACGTTGGGTTGACTGTCATGCATTACACTTTTTAGGACCTTCTCAGCTAGAATCTGTTTTACTTGCATGTCAGGAAAATCTGCCATGTTGACATAGTGTACAACCACCTTTTCTTCCACCATTTTGTTACCGACTTCAATGGCTAGAGTTGATTTTCCAAACCCAGGGGGGCCAACAATGTTAACTATCTTTTTGTTTTTCTTAGAGTTAAATCTCAGAAGTTGAACAAGCTTTTGCATGTCATTTTCTCTGCCGACAAATGTATCGGAACATGGAGGAAGTGTTTTTGAGTATGGTATGTTCGATCGATATATCATTACACAGGAATACAAGCTACCATTCCACCATAATATTATCAGGCCTACTATCAATAATAGTGCAAATGAAATCTTTGTAAAGAACCAACCCCTAGGAGATATTGAGTAGACAGACTGCAGATCTAAATATAGATGCATGTGTAGTGTATATATAGACATGTGTCTGTAAGTCTTATGTGATTGATGTACAATTATAGTGATGTTGTAGTAGGTTATACTCTTTGGTATAGTATAATTATTGTAATGATTGTTATTCACAAATATACAGTTGATATATACGTAATATAGCTAGCTTAAATTCATGAATTAACATCTAAACTTTTTAGTGAATTAAAATAATTATATATAACAGGATCCAGATAAGATCCGGAAATTTTTTTTTCCGGATTCTGAAATTTCGAAGAGTTTTAAAAGCTTAGATCTAAGCCACTTGATTAGGCCTAAGCAGGTCCAAGCTTAGACCTAAGCTTCAATGATTAGGCCTAAGCTTTCTAAGCTTAGATCTAAGCTTCAATGCTTAGGTCTAAGCTTAGGCCTAAGCCTTCTAAGCTTAGACCTAAGCTTCAATGATTAGGTCTAAGCTATGAAGCTTAGGTCTAAGCATGGACCTGCTTAGGCCTAATCAAGTGGCTTAGATCTAAGTTTTCAAAACTCTTCGAAATTTCAGAATCCGGAAAAAAAATTTTCCGGATCTTATCTGGATCCTGTTATATGTGCCATGGTGATCGATAGGCCATACATGATTGCATATATATATATATATCTGTCATCTGTCATGGTGATCGATATAGGCCATACATGATTGTATATATATATATATATATCTGTCATCTGTCATCCAAACTTTCAACTGACAAAGTTTTAAGATACTATATAACAAGCTGTAGAATCTGTAATAATTAGGCCACAATTATAATTGGTTAATTAATTTTCTTGCAGGCTCATATATAGCTTTGCGAGAAATTGCAACTCAGTCTGCAAGAATCACAGGAAAAAGTTGTCTGATTACTACAGTTGTTAAATTGTTGTAATCTGTTGTAAAATAGGTCTTTTTACATTACTTTCACAACATGAAGATTCAACCATGATTGAACCATTTACAACAGTTGTATATGGGCCAAAAATTTGCTTCATTGTAAAATCGTTGTGTTCTAAAATGCAACCGTAGTATATCTGTTTTACAACTGTTGTGAAATAGGGTGTGAACAACTGCTAATCACCCTAATGTTGTATTTTTATAGCATTTTAAATTTACAACTGCATGTTGTGCAAATTTTGCAATGTTGTAAAAGGACTGTAAATTTAAAAATACAACTGTTGTGTTCATGAAAATTTTCCCTGTGAATTGCAAGAATCTTGCACATAGTATTATAAAATTATGCAACTGCAAGAGAAATGGCCACTTTCTTGCTAGTTTTGTTCAGTTTACTGAGCAAAATTTTGCAATTTCTTGCAAAGTGAGCATGCAAGAACTTAATTCTAGTGTTATTAGTTTCTCATTAGTGATTGTTGATAATACAGGAGGCTCATTATGATCATTTTATAATTATGTGACTATATAGCTCCAAGCGAGGCTTATAGTTATACAGCTGATTTTGCTACTTGTTATGACAAAATATGCTGTAGTAAAGCACCTCAAAATCTTAAAGAAGAAAGTTGGGGTTTAGATTCTTATTCATGCACACACAAAAAGGGATAGTGAGAATATAAAACTTCAAGACAAACTATATGCATATGGAAAAGTAGAGGACATTTGGCACCTTTCAGGTGTAAATTCCTCTATTTTGACCAAAAAACAAGGCATTTTTGGTACATTATTGGCCATAACTACTTTTGGCCAAACAGTTGCAAAAATAATTCTCAGGTGCTTATTCTCTGATCTCTCTGCTTCACTTTGATACCAATATTAGCATTGTGCACTAAGCAGAAGCCTTGTCACTTTTGACCTCAAAAAAGTTATGCGTAGTGTATTTGGTATGGGCCATGGGTGTGAATTATGACTACAATCAACCATTACTCTGATTGTACAAAAGCTTTCCAAAATAATTCCTAGCAACAGAAGGTTCAAACTATGTACTTCTGTTTGGTACAAGTTTCATGACAAAATTCAAGGCAGAAGTCTCGTCATTTTTTAGAAGTTTAGTAGGAGTTTCAGTCTATTCTCTGGGGTGTGAACAACAAAATTGTACAGCAGGATTGGATTGTTAGAGAAGTGTGAATCAGTGTAAAGTAAGAGCTACTAAATTTCTTTGGATTAACACCAGTGTTCTCCAAGGCTTTCTCAATTATCAGCTACTACTAGAGATGTCCTTTTTCAGCCAAAACTTTTCCATATGTGTGAGCCGTTATTAATTGATGAGTATTGTAAAAGTTGCATCCAATTAAGGCCTAATTATTATTATACATATATTTAAGTCATGGCCATACCTGTATGTATACCAAGGTGAACTTGTTTCTGAATAAAATCTGCCAACTCAGCATGACCTGTGCCTTCAGCTGTATTCCAAAGACATATCACAAAACGCTGAAGAGCATTAGATCCTTTCTCTGGTAGCAAGTGTATCAACATAGTTATCTTCTGGTTTTCTGAAAGGGAAGTGTTCATGCTCTGAAGTTCATCTTGCTCTCCTCGGGTGAGAAGGTTTCCTTGGACAAGATGAGGAAAGATTTCTGGAAAATTGAGCAAGTTACAAATCTGTATGCTACATCTGTTCAAGACTTCTGTTTGGAGATTTTTCGACAGTTGAGGTATCTCCGCTTAAAAAGAATATAGTGTATAGGGTAAGTTGTGTGTCAAATTTGTTGATATATACATGCACAATTACCTGCAGACATCATTTTATCATTACATCGGCGAACTGTGAGATCAATTTGGACTTTACTTGCTTTTCTTGCATGTAACCGAGATTACGTATATATACAGTCTGTCATCCCACGAGAATCGAATTGAGATCTGCTAACTATAGACTGGACATGTGAAGGCTAGCTAGGAGTCGGCGCCGTGCCCAGCGCGCGCACACCTTACCTTTTGTTCTGCAGCTAGGCAAGTTTACTCAGTCCTTAAATGGCATATAGTCTCGCGTGCCAGAGCCCCCGCAGAAAATTCTGCGCTTTCTGCAATATTGCACACAGGACTTGTAACACTAGTAACAGCGAAATCAAGTGGCAAATCCGGCCCCTCATTAATTAATTATGCACGTACGCGAGTGGGCGTGGCCAACGGAACACGTATCTAGGTGGGCGTGGTCATTAGGACCATATATATGGCGTGTTTTTGGCGGTAAACTTGAAAAATTACTAGATTGAGTACTTTCTGATTATGTCTCTTCTTCTTGTAGCTGCTATAAATGTTTGGAGTCAGTCCATTGGTTCTGCATGAGCCATCTAGTGGTTCTATTTCTCAAGCTCAGGTCAGTACTTACAGAGTTAGAAAACAAAATACACACACATTTTAGTGTAACAGTTCTTATATGTGTGGTATAGGGGTATATACAGGTGGTGTTGATGGCCGAATAGTGAGGGTCAGGATATGTCGATGGTGGCTGTGTCTGCAAGACCCCTGTGTTAGTGTACTGTCGTTATGATTTCGTGGTCAGTCTGACAGGTGCAGCAGAGTCTCATCTGTGCTCAAGTTATTACAAGTTTACACCTGTAGTTTGTGACAAGTAAGTGGTCTATTTACTGTATGTATGTGTGTACATGTGATAATAGTGGAGTCATGTCGTACAAACACAGGTATGTACATGTGATTTTCCTGACCCACATTTACACTTGAGCTTGGCTTATGATAAAATGGTGTTGAAGTCTCCACTTCCATGTTGAATTGGGCATTTTGTCGAGTCCGTTAGCATAAAAACATCCATCTTTATTATTTTCATTGATGGTTAGTTCATACATGTACAATACAAATTTTAGCAAATTATATATATTGATGCATGACTGACTATTATTGTACAGATCAGCTGATATTCAACTTGATGATAAAGATAGAAGAGAGCGCCAACTCCACCACAACCAGTGTACCATGTACTCTCTTCGTGTTCCTTCTCTACAGCGTCTGTAGATACCTACTTGACTCACCATCATTATCCCGGTAACTGAAAAAACAACAACACTATATTGTTAGCAATTCATAGTACTTCTATTTTGCATAAACAAGCAGTTTACCTTCTAATCCAAACTATTTTGCAGGACATGAAATCAGCCAAATATTGCATGCTGTACTCTTCACATACTCAAAGAGACCTCGGTGAGAGTGGTGTACTGTCTTGGTACAGTGTCCATTGATGCAGAAACTGGCGCAAGAATTGTGTATTGTTTTATACAAAGATGTGCTCTTGTTGTTAATAATTTGTAAAAATAATAGTGTATGCACATATGTCTGTATTGGCAGTGTTACTGCCTATATTTGCTGTACAATATTGTCAATGGCTGCCATGGAATACTAAGACCACAGAAACAAACCAAATTCTTTGTATTATTTACAAAAGGACATAACAGGTAGTTTTTATTTGATAACCACTACTACTGTGCAAGTAATTTGTGGAAGGTAAGCGTCGTAGTGCGTAGTTGTAGCAAAGAGAAAAAAGGAGCTCTGCAAGCGCCATGACGACAATTTTTTTACGTCTGCGCAAAAGGTCAAAGGTGGTGGCCGGGGATTTTTCTATTTGGGGCGAGCCTGAGCGAGCCCCACATAGTCGTTGCAAATGGTAAAATTTCTGTTGGTTTGTTGGTTTGTACACCGTGGACACTTTCCGTATATTCAAATTATTCGAACGGTAATAGCAGTCCAGATTACGTCACAAAAATATTCCCAGTACGGTAGTACCAAGAGTACATAATCAGGGAAGGGAAGGGAATTTTTTTGCAGTTAAAATTCCAATAATAAAGATAAATAAATGTTACAGTAACTTTAATTTGTGACAGGTAAAATCTAAACAAAAAGGACACAAATAAGTGACATCCTGCATGTACAATACCACCACACAAAATGCAAGCAAGAATACATACCGGTCCCCCAGCAAGTCTGTTCTCAATAAAGTTAACATTATAGTCAGTACTTTGACCAATGATCTTGAATCTCATTGATAGATCTTAGGTTTTCCATTAGAAAATCATCTTCCTGTAAAAATACGCATATATATCTGATACTGCTGTTGTTACTATTAGTAAGCATACCTAGCTCAAGCTCATGAATCATTTTTTAAAAGCTGTCATAGTGTTGTCGGACAAACAGGTACATCGAGAGTTATTTCATCATCTTCAGACTATATACAGTTCAGTGGATGAAAGCTCAGAAAAAATTTCTAAAGGAAGAACGTGCACACAAAACATATAATATTGATCTACAGTTAGGACTTAACGTTCCAAACATACCATTTATAGCGTTACACAAAATGCTGCGGCAATCTTTCCCTTCATGATCTTGATTGGATCTGTTTAGATGTTAAACCATACACAAAAAAGCATTATGAGTACATAAGTGGTTGTTTACCTTCAGCAAAGTTCTCACTTGACTCAAGGAGCATGGTTATAGGCACTCTCAACCTACCTTGGATGACGTGCATATATAATATTATGACCTTAATTGACATATCACACCAGTTGTAGCCATATATAATTATGTAGAACAAATACATACATGCATGCAAGAGTACATAATCAGGGAAGGGAAGAGAGTATCGAACTTAGTATTACTCTGCACAAAATGTGTGCGGAAAGTAACGTGACAATACGTAAGGCGCACGTGATGAATATTGTGGTTATTAAAAGTTATTAAATTTATTAAACGTTTTGGTATTGCGCAATTGGTCATTTGTTTGAACAGCTGATCGATATGGAATGCGCTAGCGCTTTGGATATTCCTTGTGTTGGAGCAGAAGTAACCGTTTATAAATCTAAACGCAAAAGAACAGCAACTACTACTAATGCTATAAAGAAACAGAAGACAGATCCTAAATCCGAAAATAAAGAGAATTCTGGTGGCAAGAGAAAGAAAAACAAACGGGCCCTCAAGAAAACTGAAAAGCAAACTATAGCGGATGGTATAGCAACTTTTGACAGGGCAGATCTTTTAGGATTTGTGCTCGAACAACTAGATGAGGAGCTACATATAAACAGCTTTAATGAAAGACTGAAATTTTGGGAACAATTGAAAGTCTCAGATCTATTGGTACAATTGTGTGAGTCTCTTATGCGCCTATCAATGTTATGCCCCAGTGTCCCCCGTGCGGGGTATACAAGGGCGATATTGGGGGAATTCTCAACTTTTGATCCTCACATGACCCCCATAGGGGGCGGGATTTGCGTACAGTGTAAAATTGCCGTCTCGGGGTAGCTTTCCACGTGTTGCCTCGTGAACCAGTCCCTCCCCGCTATGCTTAGCGCTTATTGCTAAGCATAGCGGGGAGGGACTGGTTCACGAGGCTACAAAATGGAAGTTGCTGGCGGTGAGAAGACGGTGCTAGTCCGTCTGCAAACTTCTTCTGGAAGTCGCAACAGGGCGGTAACGTTCTGTGGAGGCAAAAGCGATCTTCTTTGTGCTACAAAGACGAAGTTTAGTGATCTACTCCAAGACAGCAGCGAAGCTGACCTCTATTTGCAGATAAAAGATGACAGCTGGGGCGAGTACGTCGACCTTGAAGACCAGGAGATACCAACGAAATCAGTTTTAATCGCTGTGGAGATTAAAAAGGTACCTGTATAGCACAACTGTATAGTAAAAAACCACCTCATTGTTTTCTTGTCAGAGAAACTAAAATTTATGTATCAAGTTAAAAGCTGTGTGTGTTTTTAATAATAGGGGGCATGGCTCTCTCTGTCAGATTTCAAATTAAACTTGATATCTTTACCTGAAAAAAATTGACAGGCTGAATCAAGTGGTATGAAATCCAACACCCCCAACCAGTCATCCGCTGGACAGTCCTCTCATTTTCCACCAGAATCCATCAGTTTGACCCCACGAACAGGAGTGAGAAACCCAGTTCAAAGTAGACTTGAATTTTCTCCAACTGGCCTTACCTTGAGTAAAGACCCACCATCACAAGTAAGCAGCTTATGTGTGCACTTGTGTCTTGTACTTGTGAAATTTTCACTTGCTTGTGGTTTCTCAAATTGAATTAAAATACACTGTTAGAAATAAGGTGTAAGTCAACACCTTTTTGGGGTGTCCCGCGTAATGTTTAAGTTTTGCACCCCTGGAGTGTTATAGAGCACCCCTCAAAATTCACTGGAGTGTTACGTAGCACTCTTTTATGTGCTATATAACACTCCAGTGTTGTTATTGAGCACCCAGCTATACAACATTCTGTAGCTACACAGCACCTTTAATATGTGTCAATTTCATGTACAAAATTCAATTAGAAACAGCAAAAATTGTTTCAATAATATGTCCAGAGTCTTTCTTGACAAATGTCCAGCTGGAAGTTGCTGCTTGTAGGTATACCTGTACAGTAATAGATCGAGGACATTATTGTTTGATTGACATATAGCTACATAACATGTATATATAGCTAGCTCGATCTTCCCACCCCTATTTAATTTGTACACTAATATACACACTTGTAATGATGCTTACACTTACATCAGTCTTTTTAGCATGATGAATGAGTGTATTTCAGGCTTTTGTGTTACTCTTCATTTCACCACAACTGTCATCACTGTTCCTAAGACCAAGTAAGCCTTTCTCTCACAGGTTCAGGCTTTGCGTGCTGATCTACAAGGGTTCAAAGTTCATGATTTGTTATCAACCATATACAGCTTATATTTAGTACGCTTTACATGGCTGTTCTTACCTCAAATTTTGAGTTTATCTAGGTTGCAGCCATCTGTTTATGCTATCTGGAAGTCATATTTGGGGGAATTGTAGCTTTTCCAATGGCTTATCAACGGCGCTGAAAAAATAAATATCAGCCCGGTTAGTACAGCTTAGTTAGACTGTAAAACATCAACTTTTCTTACCTCAAGCACTCCAAATTGAATTCTTGACAAGTTTAACTCTCTTTTTTTCAGTTTTTCCTGCCTAGAAGTCATCCTTTCAGGAATTTGTTGAAGAACTCAGCATCTTCACACAAGACAAAATTTACAGCTGCTCACTCTAAGTTCAAAATTGCGCTACTGAGCATGCTCAGTAATGATGTCATTATTATTGAATACAAATTATCCTGTTTAAAAGTCAGTGATTTGGCACTATTAGATGGTTCTAAGTTGCATATAGCCATTTCTAAGTGTTCTTATAATGCTAAGATGCATTATATATGAGTATAAAGTATTATTTTAAAAAAGGTTTTGATAAACACCCATGGGTGCTGTTCAACACAGAATAGGTGTTGTACGACACTGGAGTGTTAGGTAACACCCCGAAAAATTTTTCGGTCAATAATGGGGTGTTGATGGACACCTTATTTCTAACAGTGTACTCATAATTATTGTAGCTCTCTCTCTCTCTCTCTCTCTCTCTCTCTCTCTCTCTCTCTCTCTTTCTTTCTTTCTCACTCGCTATTTCTATTCTTTCTGGCTACAATGTCATAAATTAATAGCTTTAATTTTTTTATTGTGTGCCTATACATGACAGGAAAACAGCATACCAGCTCTTGATGCTGACAAGGCACTCGATGAAGAAGAAATCAGACAACATGCTATCATATATAAAAAGCAGCCTCAGAGTGAATACCAGAAGCGAGTGAATGAAACGGCGCAGGAACTTTGTTTGAAGAATCCCACTCTTCTTAGAAGTCGACAGAAATTGCTTTTAGCTGCTCAAGAAGAAGTCAACAAGACATATCAGTTTAAGAAGGGTAAAAGTCGTTCGAAACGCCTGGCAATACAGAGTGATTCTAGTACCTCTAAAGCAAAGAGAAAGAAATTAAACAAGGATTTTAGAGTGGAAAGGATGAAAACTGTTGAAGAAGAACTTAAACGTCTGAAACAACGCATATCGTACAAAGGAAAGCGCCGACAAACAGCAGAGGATGAAAGGAACTACAAGTTATGTGATGAAATGACTGAAGAAATAGCAGCACTCTCAAAGGAGAGTCGTGTGCTAGAAATAGAATTAAAAGAACTCATGAAGAAAGATAATCGCTCAAAACTCTATCATTCCAAGAAAAAGTTGCAAGCTCTTGATTCATCAGAAAACTCAGGAGTTAGTTCTCAGACAACATCTGACGTATCTGGTGCAGAAAGTCGTGATACGGTAATCCTCTCAGATGATGAGGGATCAGGCACAGAGGGTGAGTATCGGTCAGATACTGATGATGAGAATTTTGGCAACGGCCTCCCTGTGAGGATGAATCAGGGAGGCCATTATGCAGATTGATTGACATCTATAAAACATGCCACAATACGGAACTAAGTAGCTACAAAAAACTATCAGAAACTGTGTCAGTAAGTAAGTTTAACCAATTATCACTTCAAGAATATTGTCATACTCGTAAAGGTTATTGTACATTGTATCATAAAACAGTATGCCCAGAATGTACGAATATGGTTAAAGCTGCAGAAATCATACTAAAGACTGGTATATGTACCCTTTCTTCTGTATTTAAAACTGTGTTTCCTCACGTTACGTACCATACTCCTTATGCTAAGAGAAGATTGTTGCAGATGCCAATTGTTGCAATCCGTATAGAGGAGCCATCTAGTGGCAGGGCTGAAATACATGTTACAGAACTGATTAATGGTGTTGATTACTTGAAAATGAGTCATTTTCTCAATGCATGTGCCGCTAAAAAGAGCACACCGTCACCATCAATGTCTAAAGAAGAGCTGAAGAGAATACTACAACTGGCAACTAGTGACAGAGAGAGAGAGTTAGTAAAATACACAGCCTTTAAAGTATCTGGATTGTCCAAGACAGGTGCTCGTAAGCAATATGGATTTGAAAACCTATCAGAACGCATTGCCAAAGTAGAAGAGAGTCTGAAGGAAGTAGAACACATAAGGGAATGTATCAACAGTCTGAGTGAGCTTCAAGAAAAGGCAGTACTTCAATCTATGGGCATCAGTTGTAGTGATGACAGCTCAGAAGACAGTGATGAAGATGAAAATGAAGTTGGTGACCATACTAATCCCCCTACTCCTTCAGTAGCTGGACCCACCACTGAAGAAGTGGTTGATCTTTTGAAACTCTCTGGGTGTAACTGGTTTGAACTAATAGATTGTCTAATAGAAAGAAGTGAAAGCCCTGAAGCAGCTACTGTTGGTCAGTTGGAGAAAATGTTCACAGTTGTAATCGATTCTGATCTATTAAGTGATGATGAAAAGCTTTTGATTCAGCAATCTCATCAGGCTTTTACTTTGGATTATGAAACTTCAAGTTCAGATCGTCAAGCAAATGCTCTAAACGGACTTATAGTTACGGACTCAGAAAGTGATGACCCCGATGATTACCTAAATGTACACGACTTGTCAAGTAGCACGGCTCAAGCACTAATTACTAAAAAAGAAAGGCTATTCAGCGACGAGCACGCTATTTAAAATCCAAGAATATTGCTGAACAGAATTTTCTAGCAAGGAAAGTATCAAATCAAGTGAGGGGTATATTAAAAGAGTGTCCCGATATTGGTGAACAAATTGAGACTTTTGTTCAAGAAGCTAACATAGGAGCTGACGCATGGCGCCGCACTGGCGTTTTAACATTCGATGGAAATACTCGTGTAAAATCCAAAGTTACTTACGAGAGGATTAGACAACATTTGATGAAGGTATATAATCGCAGTTTCTCCTTCGGTACAGTGGTACAGATGTGTGTTGCTCGATCGTAACAAGCGCCGACTGTCAGCCTCGAGATACAAAGGTGTTGCTAAGGTGACGTCACGGCGTGCCCGCAAAGGATTTATGCTAAAGTTTAATCCTGATGCTCATTGGAGCTCTGCTTTGTACCGTAGCCTTAATCATCTCCAGTATCAGGATGGACGGCACATTTTAAATGTTAATCGGGATGACGCATCGGGTTTCCGACTTGACACCATGACAACACATCGTCTCCATCGTACACCAATGGTGGAAGGTTCACTAGCTACCACAACATATACTGATTATGTGAGTAAGTACAAGGCAGTGTTGCAAACCACCTCTTACAATTTCACTGGTACCAAGACTACGTCAGAGCTGTGTGCCGGAGTTGTCAAGCCAACGGGTGTGTTCCCAAAGAACCCTGGCCAACATTCGGCAGATTTTGAGCTGCTAGAGGAAACCACCGAGATCAGACCAGCATTTATCAATCCTATTACAGGTACTTAGTCTTGGTACCTGTAAGATCTCTCTCTCTCTCTCTCTCTCTCTCTCTCTCTCTCTCTCTCTCTCTCTCNACACACATCACGATAATGTGCATGTATGACATTTATTTATCAATAATAATTATTATTGTTTGTACCTGTGTCTGTGTCTATTAGGTGAGCAGAAACTCATAGAGTGCATAAGGGTGGACGGAGCCTGTGATGAGGGCCCAGGGCATGAGGAGGTTCAGTTCATGTGGACAGCAAGGCATCTATCTAAGGGCAGCATAGCTACCCTTGTTACAGCTAGAAACAGTGGGTCCAGTTACCTGAATAGGGTAGAGCTCCAGAATGGATGTCTTGCAATCGCCCACGCTAATGTTTTCATTCCTTCAACTCTTGGGGGATCTTGCATGGATGGAACCACCGTTAACAAGGAGAAATATGAAAGAAACATGAATTTAGCCACAGATGTGTATATAAACCGAGTTAATGAATGCCCATGTGGGGATACAGTCATTCAGCTTTATCGAGGTGCTGATTCAAGTGAGCAGCAAGCCACTCGTGTATTTCTTTTACAGTACCTAAAGGGTTCTAAACAACAAGTTGAAAAGTTTAGGAGGGACCATCCCGCTAAGTTTGCGTACTTCGAACGAGTATGGAAAATTAGACAAAATCACATGGTACCAGATCTTCCCTCACAGTATGCATTTTACTTGGTTTGTTGCCTTAAACCCGACTGTAGTCATCCTGTTTGCCAATCGGGGCAACTGTCTGAGCTTCCAAAATGGTATGATACTGGACCTCCTATTTCTACCTTTCCACTCCCCATCCCTGACCCAGAACGTTGCTGGGGTACCACTGGGTGCACAGAGTGTCATGGAGATTGCACAGGGCATTTTTTGAAACCAGTAGAGTCTTTATTATCTTCACTATAACCCATGAGGCCCCCATCCATCGTTTTAAAGGAAGCGTTTGATTTGATACCAACTTACCCTCCTGAAGATTCATTATATCTCGAACTTGCAAAGAAGTCACTACTCAAAGTTGAGGATGTCAAGATTTGGTTTGATCACCTACACACAATTAAGCAAAATCGGAAAAAAGGTGGCGAAAAAGCAGCACAAACCAGAAAGAGGAAAGCTCAAGCCTCAAAGGAAAGGGAGAAGGGCCGAGAAAGTGAATACTATTGTGGAGTGTGTCATGAGCCCTATTTAGAATTCACTGATATGGAAGAGCAGTGGATTGGCTGTGACTCATGTGACTCTTGGTTCCATTTTGTGTGTTTAGGTATTACAGTAGCTCCAGACACTGAATATTATTGTCAAGATTGCAAGTGAAATGTATGTTTGTGTGATGTGCAAGTTTATGTGATGTTAATGTTTTTGTTGTTCTGAACTTCATTTCAAGTACCAATCCCCTGTGCACCCCCTATCAGCCCCTATGTGATTACCCAGGGTTAGGTGGGGATTGTACTAGCTGAACTCTTCCTGTGGGCAGGGATTTGTAAATAGTGGGGACACAAATCCCCACGTAACCCCCTATTTGTCCCGCACCAGGGTGGGTGGGGATTGACAATGATAGGTGCATTAGAGATTTGTATGTAGCTACATATAAAGCTCATTTTACAGGCAAAGAAAAATTCGCCAATTTCCAATTCGATTGGTATCAATCCTGCAGTGAAATGTTGCTACAAGACCAACCACCAGGTAATCAGGTGACTCACACTAGTATTTCTGGTGTACTTCTAAAATGGATTGAATTTAGACGCAATAACTCACACATATGCTCTGATTATCATGCAAATTCAGTTTTGATTGCCATACAAGGAGCTATATTCAAGAAGTTAACACAAAGAGTAGCAGAAATAATACCAAAGGGTGAAATTTCAGATTCGATCCAGTTACCTTCATCTGAAAGTGAACCAGACGATACATATTACAGGTTTGGAGGAGCAGCAATAGCAGAAATGATAAAGAAAAGATATCGCTCCATTCATACTCAACCATTTGAAAAAAGACGTTATATTGCAGATGAAATTTCAATCCTAAAGGGAATGGAGTGTTCCGACAGAACTAAAGTTCCTAGTTCACTTGTGTACCGAGACAAAGGGCATATGTATTTTCCTAATGAAGCTCTTATTCCATTCATTAAATTAGTGGATGACCGAGTGAAAAAAATGGCCAACACTCAACAAGTGAGGGAACATTCAAAGAATGTTATTGAGAAAACAACAGAATCTGTTTTTTCAGACGCCTCATTCAAAGTCAGTTTTGAAGCATGTTTATTGGAAAAGTTTGACTCCATCAGTGAGATGTCAATAGCAGTACAATCAGTTTTTGATGAATTTGTGCGTAAACTTGTAAACACACGTTTGGCAGAATTTATTGATAGCTTCAGACAGATGCAACTCTCAAAGAGTGGAAAAGCCACTCTATCAGGTCAGAACCTTCGTGATACTCTCTTAAGTCAACATGTGAACTTGAAAAGTCAAATAACTTGAGAAACAAGAATATATCACACAATTACTACATGCACACACACAACATTTCATATTATTATGATTTACATCAACAGTGCAATAATTGAAAATCAGGGAGGGGGTCGTGATTTTTTCTTAGTGTTATATTTCTTTTTCTCAAGTGGAAGCGAAGTTGTAGCTAAAACTTTGTCCCTGTAATCTTTCCCACTGTGATGAGGAGTAACAACACTACGAATCATGCAGGCAGCCCGTGCACTAGCATAATTAGCTGAATCAAGCTTTCCACCTGTAGCAAATTTATATTGCCCAAATAGTGTCTCCACTGCACTGCCTGAAATTCTGAGAGGTGAAATAAAGTGTCTGGGATGATGCCTGAAGAAATCCTCACACAAAGCTTGAAATCCATAAACATCAATTCGTAATAGGTCCCAGGCTAAAGGGAGAGTAATATAATTATAATATAATACGTGGTGTGGGTATACCCACACCACGTATTAATTATATAGACAAAGTTTCACATGACATCGACAGTATACAATAAGTATTCATGGTATGTATTATAGTTATGTACAGTTCTTACTTTGCCAAGATATGAACTTTTTCTGTTGACTATTTGAAATCTTAAAGCTGGGATCTTAAAGAGAATTATATATGAACAAAGTGTGAACACATGACATAGTACACTACACCACTAAACTTACCCTCACTCAATAGACTGCATAACCAGTTGGAGAAAAATGAAAAGCCATCTATAACAGATTGAAGCACTTTCCTGTCATTGTTGAACACTCTGCCATGACTCAGTAGCCCCTCTTCGAAAACTTTGTTGCAGGCTTCTAAATACTTCAAGACACACCTAGTTGTAGGATAATCCGATGGTGGGGGGGTTTGAGACAAATAAAAGTTGAGTTCTGTCATCACATTTTCCTCCTGTTTAAAATATTACCATACCATGCAGAGACATTCATTGTAAGATGATCTTTGTTTAGAACAAATGGTACATTTGCAGACATACTTGCATTATTTTGGCAGGGAAAACATTGAGTTTAGTCCATGAATCTCGCAGTACGTGTACTTCACGAAGTTTAGGTACCATCCTAGCCAAGCCTTTGGTTCTTCTATCACACTCTCTCTTGAACAGATCAACAATAGTCTGCCAACCAAACTTGGTTCCTTCATACTGAAAGCACTTTGTTCCATCTGATTGTGAGGAATACAGGGCATTGATCATATTCTTGAGCTGTAAATAAGGATCCAAATGTACATAACTATTAATACATGTGACAGGGGGTTTCCCCAAAAGTATACGATACCAGTAAATGTACTATTCACTTACTTGATGACTAGGACATATGATCCAGTGAATCATCCGTGTGGGATTAAACGGATTGGTAAAGGATGGAGTGATGCTGGCTGTAGCTTCAAATGCTCCCGACATACCCATAGTTGTCTTAATTGTTGTCAAATTGGGACTAGCACCGTCACAAACTAGAACACTGGTGTTAAAACCATACAGGTGAAACAGTTTAACAGTCTCAAGAACAATCCCCAAAATGGTTTTGCTTTCCATTGTACCACTGCTAGTATAGTATGGGCCAACTATGTCGAATGATGATGTAAGATCCCGCCATAGGAACTGGAGTATATAGGTTGTACTTTCAGTAGTAGCATTTGGATCTAGTGTCTGATACACATCAAGTAGGTTAGCCATGTCATCATGAGACATAGCAAATCCCACAATTCGTTGATTTCTAGAGTTCCACATTAACCTAGAAACAACACGAACCTCATCAAAGATTAATACTCCATCACTTTCGGGAAGTGGGGTATTTAATCCATCATTCTTTCGCTCTTCATTGATTAACTTGTACCGTTTTGAAGCATCTAGAATACGCTTTTGACATTCCCCTGTAGGTGTGTACAAGCAAGATTTTATTATGTGCGTATATATAGTTATTATGACAAATATAAAAGTAAATACCTGCATCGTCAAGAAAGGCACCAGTGTACGATTGTAGTGTGGCTTTTGATGGTAGCTGAAGCAAGTGAAAGCTTTTCAGAGCTTCATAGGCAGCTGGACTCCTCACATATACGGCCAATGCTATCAAGCAATAAAGTTGTAAATGTAAACAAATGCATGTAATGTCACATTTTATACTGCATGCACGTACCTAAACGAATAGTTACTGCACTCCACCTATTTCCTTTCCTTCCAGTTGCTGCAAATTAACAATTAATAAGTACTTACTACAATAGTGACTACATAATGGTTGCATAACTATTAAGTAGGGGGAGGGGCCACTCGGTTCATGGTCGAGTGCCACACACTTATGAGAGCATGAAATTAGTTCGTTATTATTGACCCCTGTGACTACTAGCTATACTCTATAGTGTCAATTAGCCTATAAAAACTTTGGTTGCTAGGCAATGGCAAACAAGCACGCAAACACACACGCACACACACACACACACACACACACACACACACAACCACCCAACCACACACCATTAACTGCTTGGTCTTTCTTGAAGTCCTTGGAGGCATCTATCTGACGTGAACGTGTGTCACTTTCCCAAATATCTCGCACTGTTTGGTATCCTTGATTTTCTGCTTCACTGATTGTTGTTTCAAGAGTTTCACTGTGTGATGCATCATTATTGATTATATTAACAATTTCTTCCATCTGATCACTTTGCTCATCGTCTAGTGTAAGTTGTGTGTGCTCATATAGCTTCTTATAATGAGCACGTTCTTTGACCAAATTTTTCCTGCGTTTCTTTTGGCTAGCAGGTGAGAGTGCAGCTAATGGGCACCTTGATGATGGGTCTACTCGTGCTGCCCTTGCTTCAGAAGTAAGTTTTGCAGCTGACCGTACAAGCTGCTGGTCTAGGTGACTTTTCATCTTCTTACATGGCTGACACAATACTTCATTCATCTCCTTCTCAAAAATACTACTATTTTTGGCTAGTTTGTGTAACAGTTCACAGTTTGGAGAGTCAACACGACAAAACGGCTCTGATGTAAGTCGAACACTCTTGCACTCAAAGCGGATTACACTAGCATAGTTGCTATCATAAACATCCTTGTCCATTCCTGGACAAAACTTGTACCCACTTGAACTTGTTATCATACTGCATATGTTACGTAATTCTCTTTCAGATGTTAGCATACCCTTCTCCTTCGTTCTCAACAGAACTTGCAGCTCATATTCTCCAGTCTCGAGTACAACAATTCTGGCACGAGAAACCAATCCAACAGGAGAATGGTAAGACAAGGTATTTTGTGTACACACTAAACACGTGGGTGATTTAGGAAGTGATGTAGTACACACATTAAAGGTCAGATCCTCAAAACTTCTAGAAAGATTGGATTTCCACTCTTCAAGTGCCAAAGCTATATATAATCATATAATGTGAGATATATATATATATAAATATTATACAATTTATTATATTTATGTACAACACTTGAACCTATACTATTCAGTGACCAGTGAAGCCTGCATGGGCTGTTTAGGCTTATAAAAACGACCAAAACAGTTCTAACAGATAAACTACGGTTTTAGTTAACTTACTGGACTCTGATGATGAAGAAGAAGTTGAAGCAAGAGTACTCTTGGTCGAAGCGTGGACAGCCATGACTATTCTAGTTCTGTTATAACTGGACTGAATAACATTTAATAACCACAATATTCATCACGTGCGCCTTACGTATTGTCACGTTACTTTCCGCACACATTTTGTGCAGAGTAATACGAAGTTCGATACTCTCTTCCCTTCCCTGATTATGTACTCTTGACAATACAGGTACAGTAGTTCAATACACCTCTATTGTTCATGCCAACAGTTTCAAGAACTACCGAGTCAAAAGAAAGCCCATATTCTTTAACTGCTTCCAAGAATACAAAGAGGCGTGGTAAGAGAGAGCTTAAATTTTATGCATACACACACACAGTCTACAAAGATATATATAGTTTGCATTCACAATTACATGTCATCTCCAAACACATAGGTTGTTATCTTGGCTATGGTAGTAACAAAGAAGAAGAGTATAAAGTTTTTGTGAATATTAACCCTGAACTCATAAAGCAAGTCGAAAACCAGGCTTCTTCTGCTAAAAGCCTTGCCAATGGGCTCCTTGATGTACTTTTTGAAGAAGAATTAAAAACACCTGATAAGTACTGCTGCACTCCAAGCACAGGAAGAATAGTCTTAAATGTAGAAAAACAGAAAGGAATAAGATGTAAGCTGAAACTCGATACAATTGTTCACCCTTTATAATACAAGTAAAAAAAAACATTGGAAATGTAATGAGACACAGGAATGGCTAAATCATAAAAAGAACGCAAACAAGATGGAATGGCTGTTAGAGTGTGTAAAGAATTCTTCCTGNTTTTTTATACCCAACTCTTGGCTAACAGTCCAGTTTAAGTTACTTGTCTGTTATAGTTTGCTCCACTGCTTAGCCTACTGATTAGTAGGAATTTAAACCAATACAATAATAAGCTACCGCACTATTGTACAGATTGTTGCATTTACGACGCTTAGCAGGATCCTAAGAAAGGATCAACTGACAAGAATTAATAAAAATTAAGTATAGTCATGTGCCGAAATTGAGACATGCATGCCTTGTTCCCGGCAATACTTTTTACCGCACTGCCCATTTCTACACTACTTATTTATTTGAAATTTTTACTATTATCATACGTACGGTATAGTATAGTAGGAATGGGCCAACTACATGTCCCATTGACACAATACAAAATGTTCATGCTTATAAACTTTCAGGGAAAGAAAGCTAAGCCTTCAAATGCATTTAATATAGCCTCCCCAGACAGTTTACTTACTGTATTAACCAAGAAAACAGGCAGAAAATTTTCTACGGAACACTCTGGAGAGAGCGCTGGCGAGTTGTTCTCCCCTTCCTTCCTTAATTCCTTCCTAACTGACTGACTTACTTGAACGCGATTTCCAGACAAACAAAAGGCATTGAGCCAACTTTGATCATATGCACTACTGGAAACTTATATATGTCTTAAAACAACCTAAAACTGCTAACTTAAATCAGTATTAAATTACAGGTATGGAAAGGTTCTGAAGTTGGTCTTAAAACGATTTGAATATACCATTGGAAAAAATATATGGTCATTTTTTGTCTGAAAAGCCGATGAAAACCTTTTGAAAATGATCTGATAATATGAAGCATTTATGTATGATATTAAAACTATCTTAATTTAATCCATGTGAATCTTATAATAAGATCATTTTTTTGAAGTTAAAATTCCAATAATAAAGATAAATAAATGTTACAGTAACTTTAATTTGTGACAGGTAAAATCTAAACAAAAAGGACACAAATAAGTGACATCCTGCATGTACAATACCACCACACAAAATGCAAGCAAGAATACATACCGGTCCCCCAGCAAGTCTGTTCTCAATAAAGTTAACATTATAGTCAGTACTTTGACCAATGATCTTGAATCTCATTGATAGATCTTAGGTTTTCCATTAGAAAATCATCTTCCTGTAAAAATACGCATATATATCTGATACTGCTGTTGTTACTATTAGTAAGCATACCTAGCTCAAGCTCATGAATCATTTTTTAAAAGCTGTCATAGTGTTGTCGGACAAACAGGTACATCGAGAGTTATTTCATCATCTTCAGACTATATACAGTTCAGTGGATGAAAGCTCAGAAAAAATTTCTAAAGGAAGAACGTGCACACAAAACATATAATATTGATCTACAGTTAGGACTTAACGTTCCAAACATACCATTTATAGCGTTACACAAAATGCTGCGGCAATCTTTCCCTTCATGATCTTGATTGGATCTGTTTAGATGTTAAACCATACACAAAAAAGCATTATGAGTACATAAGTGGTTGTTTACCTTCAGCAAAGTTCTCACTTGACTCAAGGAGCATGGTTATAGGCACTCTCAACCTACCTTGGATGACGTGCATATATAATATTATGACCTTAATTGACATATCACACCAGTTGTAGCCATATATAATTATGTAGAACAAATACATACATGCATGTCATGCAACATACCCTGGCATGACATTTCCGACCACGCTCTCCCCTTCCTTTCTGTTAGTGAATGGTCAAGGTGATGAGGCTACAGCACACGCAATGACACTATGTCCCATAGACACAATACAAAATGTTGGTCACCATAAAAATCTAGTCAAACAAAATCAAACTTCCAATTTGCAGCTATCCACGCGCTCAGTTTCCAAGTCACGTGATCATCATGAGTTCAAGTGCCATACCTACTGTTTTTCAGATGTTGCGACCTCATACCAATTTCAGACAACAGAATTCTTAGAAATTATTCAGATAATTTCCAGCAAAAGCTCTGTTTTCCAACAAGGCAACAAATTCAAATCATTTTCATGTTAATTTCAGACATACTAAATAAGTGCCAGGATGCGTTTTCAGATCAGTTGAAATTTAGTAGAAAATCAGACATTTCTCTGCAGTAGTGATAGTGGGACTTCATTTCATGCACAGTACGTCTTTTTCAACTCGTTTGCTGGCGTAAAGGCAGCAAACAAAATCTAGGCAGCTTTGAAACTCTTGATATTAAATACTCTACTGTTTAGCCTTTTATGTAGGTAAAGGTCGTCAATTTAGTTAGCCTTTTATGTAGGCAAAGGTCGTCAATAGAGCACGTGGTTGCATGCATATAATGCGCATGGGCATCCAATGTACAAGTCTGCTTTTTGTAGAGACACTAGTCTCTGCTATGTGATTGTCTCTATGCAATTGAGCACCTTAGTGTTTAAAAAAGTGAATGAACAAGTAGTAAAAATTTTATAATGAGAAGTGTAGGAATGGGCAGTGCGGTAAAAAGCAATGAAACAAGGCAAGTCTCTGAATTTCGGCACATGACTATACTTCATTTTTTGTACCCAACTATCATACGTTACTGTGTACCTACATTCTACATGCTTGTTACTTTATCTAAATTAGTCACTGAAGTGATTGCTTGCTGCATTGACTAATGCATGAGCCAAATGACTGATAATAAATCATTGAATGATGAATTCAAACTTGCTACTGAATTGACTAGACCAGAAAGGAATAAAATAAATACAAAAATAAATAAAGAAGGCCCCCATGATTATGGGTCACTTGGTTCTGATGAAAGTGAGCTTCTCATTTTTATAAAATTTTTACTACTTGTTCAATTTGGAATTGCTGTTGATCATTAATGATATTCATGAAGCTAATGTACTCTTCCTATCCTCATGTTACCTTACACACTGTTTGGAACTGGCTAGGAGACCCTATGACCTGAAGTAGGCAAAGATCTTAAACGAGGAGTTCGCGTTTATAATGACGCAATTATTCACCCGCGTTCGTTTTGAACCACTTCCGGGGTGCGGGGTATAACTAGCATGATGTAGTACATCGAGGGGGCGAGCTAGCCTGAGCGCGTTATTTGTGGGAGGAGAACACGCTGTATATTCTTGCGCATGCGCAAAATGTCTAGGAAACACGTGCTGTTGAAGAACAAGCAAGAGCAGTCACTCCAATGGTGGCAATGAGACAACTAAACCAGTACTCCTTGGTACCTCGTACACTTGCTGTATAGGGGACTTTCACGGCTTGCAAACTCTTCTCACTCTTGACCAACCAGTTGCTAGGTCGTCAACTGTCAAGTACACTGTATATAGGCATCTCCAGGGTGCATGTGCTGGCAGTTGTAGATATGAAGCACTCTCCATCACATATTAGTGTTGAGTAGCTTCCCTCCGGCGCTGCTGTACTACACCTTGAAGAGCTCATGAGGCAGTATTTCTTGATTGAGAAGAAGACAATATCTGTGTCAGAATGTCAGTGTCACTGTGAAATTGTCAATTAGCTGATTAGCTAGGAAGTTTTCTCAGTGTTGAAGAGCAATTTGGCCATCACTATGGGCGGAGCAAGTGTGAGAGGCTTGGCGTTGCTAGACTAGCATGGTGTCATAGTTGCTCAATATTAAATTTGCTCCTGCATGAGGTGTAGTCTCTCTAGGTCTGCTTCAAGAGATGGTAACTCTCAGGAGTAGTGTCCTCATGGCAGTATCTGCTCAGATGCTTCAGCTCTAGATGAGGCCGTCTCAGCCTCAGGAGTGGTCTATGAAGTTGGTTTCAATTTGAGCTCTGACAGTCCGGCTCCTCATGAGTGGTCTGCGCAGCGTTGTTTCTGCGTCGAGTCTCCTTTCTCTTTCGCTTTCTCATAGATGGCAAGCTACAGTCAAGTCTCTGCCACACTACTGCAGAGAAATGTCTGATTTTCTACTGAATTTCAACTGAAAACTATCTGAGAATGCATCCACTTAATATTTAGTATGTCTGAAATTAACATGAAAATGATTTGAATTTGTTGCCTTGTTTAAATGACTATTTATCTGAAAAACATTGGAAAACAGAGCTTTTGTTGGAAATTATCTGAATAATTTTTAAGAATTCTGAATTGTCTGAAATTGGTATGAGGTCGCAACATCTGAAAAACAGTGGGTATGGCACTTGAACTCATGATGATCACGTGACTTGAAAAATTCAAAAACTTGTTCACAGACA
>CAXIPT010000010.1:514571-552373 GCA_964030475.1 Tethya wilhelma | reverse complement strand
TGCCTTGTTCCAATACTTTTTACCGCACTGCCCATTCCTACACTACTTATTTTTTTGAAATTTTTACTACTTGTTCATTCACTTTTTTCAACACTACAGTGTGGAAAATATTAGAGAGTGGAGGAGGCTAATGCGCATGCGCATAATAATGCCACGTGGATAATGACCTTTGAACTCTACAAGAAGATGGCTACATTGACGTACATGAGTTTATACTCTCAGTTTCAAAGCTTTTTAGTTTTTGTTTAGGCTTATTTGTGATAAAAACGAGTATCAAGGAATGTAGTACCTATGAAAAGAACTTACTTTGTGCTGTCAAAGTTGGCTCAACACATTCTGGTTCTCTGGAAATGCTTTTCAAGTAAGTCAGTTAGGAAGTACGTACGTACGTACGTAAGTACGTAAGTAAGTTAGAAAAACAAAAATGGCACTATGGTCGCTTCCCCCTAGCGCTCTCTACGAGTGCTGAGGAAACTTTTTACGAGTTTCAAGACTTGCAAGCAGCATAGATATAATATCTATGCAAGCAGTTGGTAATCTGTTAGTGAGAGCCTCTGAGCAACTTTGAAAGTTTGATTTTGTTTGACTAGATTTTTATGGTGACCAACATTTTGTATTGTGTCTATGGGACAGCCGGCCCATTCCTACTATACGTACTACCGTACGTATGATAAAACGCTTGCTGGCAAACTGAGCCATACGTCGCAATTAGATGCCTCGCGCTAAGGCGCTCGGCATTAAGAGAGCAAAGAGATCTTTCTTTGTGTATAAGTTTAGCAGGTTCCAGCATAATAATTTATCTGATGTCAAGCTAAGATTATAACAAGTATAGTAAAAATTTCATAAAAATTAGCAGTGTAGGAATGGGCAGTGCTGTAAAAAGAAAGGAAACAAGGCTGGGACTTTAAATTTCGGCACATGACTACTTAATTTCCGTGGTCTCTATCATAGAATCATGATTAAAATTCTGATTCCAATTAAGTCATGGTTTATTTAAATAAATTTGAAGGTACAGAGGCAACCTATGTGAGCTTGGAAAACATTAAAAATGAAGTAGTCATGTGCCTAAATTTAAAGTCCCAGCCTTGTTTCCTTCCTTTTTATAGCACTGCCCATTCCTACACTGCTAATTTTTATGAAATTTTTACTATTATAATAATTATAATACTTGTTTGTTCACTTTTTTCAACACTATAAGGTGCTCAATTGCAATAGAGTATAAGCTTTCAGAGACTGGTCAGTCTCTACAAAAAGCATGAGCTACTGTTTTCAAGTACACTGGATGCGCATGCGCATTATATCTATGCAAACCACGTGGTCTGTTGACGACCTTTACCTACTACATCAAGATGGCTACATTCAAGTACAGTATTTTATACCAGAGTTTTAAATGCCTAGATTTTGTTTGTTAAATAGCTTTTAGGCACCAAACGAGTATAAAAGGACGTAGTTCGGATGAAGTCAAGTTGCACAGTACAGTTAAAGCTGGCTGAATGCCTTTTGTTTGTCTGGAAATGGAAGAAAACAAAATCGCACTGTTCTGGCTTCCCGCCAGCGCTCTCTCCTGAGTGCTCTAGAAAGTTTCTGTGAGTTTTGTTGATGCATGCAGTTAGAAAACTATCCAAGGGAGGCTAATCTATGTCTGAAGGCTTAGCTGTCATTCTCTGAAAGTTTATGAGCATAAACATTTTGTATTGTGTCTATGGGACAGTTGGCCCATTCCTACTACCGTACGTATGATTATTGTCTCAGTAGCTGAAAAATTAGAGACAGCAGAATCTATATGTAGTAGACTGTACGTGTGCTGAATGTCCTGTCCTCAGTGGCTATGTAAAAATTTGATCAAAGAATATTTTTTTAATGGTTTAATTCTAAGCTTTCAAACTTGGTATAAGTATTTTCCACTGCAGTTTCTTCACATTCACCAATTTTGAGCATCACGTGATTTAGGGGGCTGGTCTGGTCCAAATTAATGTACTTTTAAAAATGCGGTACGATAATTAATTAGCCACGCCCCCCAAATTTTTTGGTGAGATGACCTAATGTTGGGCAATGTATGGGTGGGTGGCAACTTGGGGTGGGGTAATTAGCTGTAGAGATATTTTAGTTTTGCATACTTAATCAGGTGTGCATTTATTAGAATTTGAGGCCTTTTTAACCATTTCTCTGAAACCAATGCTCAATGCAAGCGGTTCCAGGCAGGATGGGAAACCTTACTTTCAAAAAAAATTTTGTGTCAAAATTTGTTGGGCGTGGCTAATTATTTATAGTACCGCATTTTAGAAACGCGCAAGGTCCGTGCAGCCCCGCCCACTTTAATCACGTGACACCATAAATGGCTAAAATTGAAGTTAGTCCACCTAACAATGCTTTTGCAAAGTTTAATGCTTAGAAAGCAAACCTTAACAGTATTATGAATTTTTCAATATCCTACCTATTTTGCTACTATTATATTGCCTTAACTTACCTGAGTAATATTATGGTAATATATAAAACAAATAAGCAACGGAAAGTGAATAATAAAACAGCAAAAAATTTGATTTAATTATAAAGACTGAGGAGTCCTAACAGCGATGCACTTGTCAATTATCGTACCGGCTATAAAAATTTTAATAATTATCACTTTATAATTTATAACAATGTATAAACAATAATTATTATTATATTACCCAATAATTACCCAATAATACCCAATAATTACCCAATATTACCCAAATAAAAAATACATGATGTACGTATACATCAAGTTTTGTGATGTTTTTTGCTGACCAACACGCAATACATGTACGTCGAGTTAGTATCTAGAAGCAGTACCCAAATCACACAAGAAAAACAAAAAACGTCACAAATTTTGAATGTCATTATGAAATCAACAAAATGTCATGTATTTTATTTTTGTAACAAAACAGCACTTATTATTATAGTGACAAAGTTTCATTAATATTTATATTACATCCGGGTGAGAAAATTACATTCCAAAGTTTTACCGGATGCAGGCATGTCAGTGTCTTAACTCCCACTTGTCACTGAGCAGAAAAGTTGTGGTCTATATAGGACTATAATTATAGACATGTTTGAGACTGTGCACATCATTGCAATAATAATATTATTATTACTAGATAATAGTAAAAGCGTTGATGTGAATAGATACAGTCATATATAATGTCTGGACATGCAGTGAAAAGTGTCACATGTCCTTTGCATGAATACATGACAATGTATAGTTCTTTTCATGTGTACATGACCTTGTAGTGTAGCAGTTTGTATTTAAGTAGTCAGTTGTGTTTGACATCATTCACTTCAAAAGGTTCATAATTATGATGAATTGTCAAATTTTTCCCTATACACACAATGCCATAATTATCATAGCTTCATGCAGTTGTGGCAATAATATCAGC
Source organism: Tethya wilhelma (assembly GCA_964030475.1). Classification (NCBI taxonomy): domain Eukaryota; kingdom Metazoa; phylum Porifera; class Demospongiae; order Tethyida; family Tethyidae; genus Tethya; species Tethya wilhelma. The sequence continues at coordinate 548,975 of CAXIPT010000010.1, read as the reverse complement.
AATATAAGNATAAAAATGAAGTAGTCATGTGCCGAAACTGAGACCCTACCTTGTTCCAATACTTTTTACCGCACTGCCCATTCCTACACTACTTATTTTTTCAAAATTTTTACTACTTGTTATTATATGAATTAATAAAAGTATGCCCTGTAAGGTACAGGATATCTAAGCTTATAACATTCATTTTTATGTGTTCAAAGACTTAGTGTGAAACATGTAAAACAAACATTTGTACACACATTATACAAGACAATATATAATTATGCAATCTCAAATAGTATGTGAATGACCTCAAGATGATGTAATTGTAGGCTGACAATCGATGTTATTTATCTCTATTAACAGACTGTGACATTTTTCAGTTGTCAATGAGGAAGATGGAGTTCAAAATGATAGGCAAGGCAGTTATAACCCTCTTTGTGGTGACTACAGTTTTGAATGGAGTGTTTGCAGCTCCTAGTGGAAACAACAATGGCAGCTGCACTGTTAAGTTTCAAAGAAAATTTGAAGAGCTTATGTCCATCAAAAACAATTGCCAGTACACAACATTAAAGGATTGTTGCCAAGTAAGAATAACTTTAATTGAGCTATGCATTCTTGTGTGTTTGCATCTTTACTCCTATATAACCCTGAATTGATTTATATATATAGGTTGCCAATGGGGCCAATATCATGGGAGAAGGTTATTCTACAAAGGTGATATATACAATCAATGATGTTTGCTTTGAGGATGAACGGACCTTTCGAAATACAGACAACTCAGTACTACAGACAATCCAAGCTAGGTGCGACACTAAGGAGGGCGGGTTGGTGATACTGAGGAGAAAGGCTGATGTCTCTCCACCAGTGAATTTCATGCAACCATAACTGGGCGGAGTATGAAAATGGATTTGGTGATCTAAACACAGAGTTTTGGTATGGCCTGCAGAATATTCATTGCCTAACACAAAAAGATGAAGTGGAATTGATGATTGAACTGACACATGAAAATGGAACTGGTGAAACATGGACCTACCAGACATTCAGAGTGGATGGACCAGAAACTAATTACGTGCTTCATATTGGAGGAGGAAAGAAGATCAAAGGAACCATTATCAATGTCGATCATATGGCTAACCACAATGGTCTTCCATTCACAACCAAAGACAATGATAACGATAGAAATGGTGGCAATTGTGCAACTTTTCAACAAGGTGGATGGTGGTACAACACTTGCTATCAGTTTGTTTTTACACGTCCACGAGGCCTTCATAATGTGTACCATCCCTTGACTAATTATCTTTACATTCCCAACGTTGAGATGAAAATCAGATCCAAAAAATGTCAAGTGGGATCTGTCAAGCAATCTCAAAACTGTGAATAGTGAATGAAACTTGAACAATTTAATGTAATACTACATCTGTATACCTAACAATTGACTCTAGCCTAAATTTAGTGTGTTCCAAATAATTTGTATTCATTGGTAAATTTACAAATACTTGAGGGGTGTTAATTTGCACGTATATTGATCTTATAAATGGTGGCTCAACCAACATGTAGCATTGTCAATATAAAAAATTGAATAAAAAAATATATAATATTATGTGACACGCAAAGCAACATGTATACACATGCCAGGTTGTTACAATCAGACAATGTACTGATCCCAACACATGAAGTGGCCACTCAACTTGGACAATGCATGTACTTGTATATGCATATAAAACAATGCATACAATGTCATGTATCCAAGAATAATATATAAAAAGATGCAATTTAATTACTCATTTAGAGTGGATGGACCAGAAACTAATTATGCCCTTTATATATATTGGAGGGGCAGAGAGAATCAAAAGAAGTGGGGAAGAAAACATTACCACAATGGACAACAGTTTACGACAATTGACAGAGACAATAATGACCAGTATTCCACCAACTGTGCTTCACATGGAGGGGGAGGGTGGTGGTTCAAAGGTTGCCATCGTACTGTGCTAACTCGTCCCCATAACCAGAGTCGTCCAATCTCTTGGAGTATGTCACGCATTTATTTTCCCTACGTTCAAATGAAGATCCGCCCAAAGAGGTGTCTAGTGACATAGAAGGAATTACAAAGCTGCAAATAGCTATAACTCATCTGTCAAAGAAATCAAGTACTGCTGAGATCCTTAATTATAGGCTAATATGAAATCTGCAGAAGTTTTGTCAAATAAAGTAATTAATCAGTATACTTGTTATTATAATAGATCTATACAACCTGGTTTCTAAGATATATACTCTAATCATTGACTTAAATACTAAGTCAAATAGTCTTAAATAGAGCTGAGTAGGCAGAGCTCTAATTAAAAGAGAAAATGGGAAAGAAATAAATACGCGTGGCACTGGAGGGACTCGAGGGACTCGAACTGCCTACCCCGGGAAGGGTTGGAAGTCAGAGTCATTGTTGAACTGGCCACCAGGCCACCCCAGATTAAAATATTGTAGAAATAGCTAGTAATTAATATTGCATTTGTACACACACTGAGAGAACGACAGTATGTGAACGAGACCAAGACATCATTACTAACCCTCTTCTTCCCAGAGACGGCAACTGTTCCCTGACACAAGGAGAACAAACGGTTGATAATCTCTGAACTCTCCCAGTCAACGTTGCCACTACATCTCTTGAGCAGTGAGACACCTTGTTCACAAACACTGAGAGAAGAGAAGTGATAATCATGATGAAGTCAAAGAGCCTGTATGTACATTTTCTTCCTAATGTGCTAATGTGCTAATGTCCTAATGTACTATGTGTACATGCATGACAGAAATTATTATGCTACATGCAGGGTTTCTCCCCCATGCATGCATATTCCATGTAAGCATACAGGGTAAAATTACTGGTAAACTTTAGAATACAAACTCGTAGTCAACATACTCATTGAGTTGATTTATAATTTAGTGGTTAATGCACATTCCGAACATCAAGAGTTTTGCAAACTTGGACCAATCATGCATAAAGCACATGCTAAGATTAATTGGCCGTTTACATGGTATATGGCGTTTGTGTGAGTGTGTGTGTGTGTGTGTGTGTGTGTGTGTGTGTGTGCTACAGTATAAATCAAGTTTGCATTAATAATTAGGACTAAGGAGACTGGAAGGTTAGTTAGGCAGGAATTATAGCGTTTGATACAATGCTTTTGTAAATCTTTGTTAACTATACTTAGAACAGTACTGCATAAAAATTTATTGAAATAAATCTTCAGATCTAGCAAGGATTCAAACCAAGGTTTTTCAAATTCTAGTCGAATGCTCTCACCCTTGAGCTACTAGAACTCTTAGGTATGCATGGAACAAAGCACATCTTCCCTACAGACAGTCAAATTAGGGAAACAATGCATGTGTACGGTGCCATTTCTGAAGAGCTCTATAGACACAAATGCAGGACTTTCATTACACAATAGCTTAGGGTGGTTGGATATCATACCTGTGCTTAGAGTCACCAGAAGCAATGAGAGCATGTGCTATGACTTCATTAGCTGAGAACAGGTCCGAGGATAAAAGCTTCAAACAAGACAGTTTCACCTATAATAAAATGAGGTTATTCAAATGATATATTACTATCATGTAGTCTAAGAACGTGATGGAAAAACAGAAAACAATTTCTGTACTAAACGTCGTCACAGTATATGCAAATGGCCACAATTTGTATGTGTTTTATGCATGACAGGTTTGCTAAAGTCCAGAAGTTCATAAACCACTAATTCTTTAAATAACATTTACTATCACTGGTAACTTTGGAATGCTAATACAGCGTGTGAAATTAATTGCAATTGCTGGACTTTTGATTGCATACATTTCATGGTTTGTGTTGATGGGCTATGAGTTAATTCTAACTTGATCTATGCATTGGACATCCAATTGCATAACCAACTGAGTACAGAAAGTAAAAGTAAGATAGAATATTGTTGCACAGAAATAAGAGGTAGAATTGTGATGATGCACATTATTTAGGAATTCTTAACTTTATGCAGCTAACTTATTGTGCAAAAGGTAGCCTAAGAGTGAAAATGTAATTGATGTCTAACCACTCGATGATCATTACATAGACTTGTAGTTCAAGTGCATGGAGAATTAAATAGGTGTTACACACACACACACACACACACACACACACACACNGTCAGAGTCATTGTTGAGGTGGCCACCAGGCCACCCCAGAAAATTTAATTGATAAAGGTTATCACTAAGAACATGGTAAGCATTCAGTTACACATGTACAGTACAGTGTTGCATTAAGCAACAATAATAGTATGGTACGTACTGCAAGGAAATTTAATTTAATGAAGAATTAAGTAGTCGCTCCACACATTATCAAACATATAGAAGCACTAAAGGTCAAGCTCAATAAAACTCACAGCTATTGAGTATTAAAATACTGTAGAAACAGCTAGTTATATTGCTTTAGTACACACACTGAGGGAACGACAGTATACGAACGAGACTAAGACATCATTACTTACCCTCTTCTTCCCAGAGACGGCAACTGTTCCCTGACACAAGGAGAACAAACGGTTGATAATCTCTGAACTCTCCCAGTTAACGTTGCCACCACATCTCTTGACCAGTGAGACACCTTGATCACAAACACTGATAGAATAAAAGTGATAAGTACGATGAAGTCAAAGAGCCTGTATGTACATTTTCTTCTTCTAATGTACTGTATGTACATGCAAGTAGAAATCATTATGTGTGTGTGTGTGTGTGTGTGTGTGTGTGTGTGTGCGTGCAGAGGAGGTGGGACATGCTTGACCTTTTTGCGATAATTGCGCACTTTTAATTAAATTCTTCATCACTCATGTGAGCTATCCCCACATATAGTGTACATACAAAAGTGTTCACTTGAATGCAGAAGAATTTAATTAAAACTGTGCAATTATTGCGAAAAGGTTAGGTGTGTCCAACCTACTCTGGTGTGTGTGTGTGTGTGTGTGTGTGTGTGTGCATGCTACAGTATAGATTAAGTTTGCATTAATAATTAGGACTAAGGAGACTAGTTAGGAGTTAGGCAGGAATTATAGTGTTTGATATAGTGCTTTTTTTAAATCTTTGCTAACTACTTAGAACAGTACTGCATAAAAAATTATTGAAATACATTTTCAGATCTAGCCAGGATTCAAACCAAGGTTTTTCAAATTCTAGTCGAATGCTCTCACCCCCGAGCTACTAGAACTCCTAGGTATGCATGGGACAAAGCACATCTTCCATACAAAGGGAAACAATGTATGTCTTTGTCAGTGCTATTTCTGAAGAGTTCTATAGACACAAATGCAGGACTTTCATTACACAATAGCTTAGGATGGTTGGATATCATACCTGTGCTTAGAGTCTCCAGCAGCAATGAGAGCATGTGCTATCACTTCATTCGCTGAGAACAGGTCCGAGGATAAAAGCTTCAAACAAGACAGTTTCACCTACAACAAAATGAGGTTATTTGTTATTACTATATCATGTAGTATAAGAACGTGATGGAAAAACAGAAAACAAATTCTGTACTAAAAGTCTAGTCAGAGTATGCAAATGGCCACAATTTGTATATGCTTTATGCATGACAGGTTTGCTAATTAAAGTCCAGAAGTTCATAAACCACTAATTCTTTAAGTAATAATTACCATTACTGGTAACTTTGGAATGCTAATTAACTCATAGCCCATCGACACAAACCATGAAATGTATGCAATCAAAAGTCTAGCAATTACAATTAATTTCACACGCTGTATGCTAACTTGATCTATGCATTGGATACATCCAATTGTATAACCAACTGAGTAGAGAAAGTAAAAGTAAGATAGAATAGTGTTACACAGAAAAAAGAGCTAGAATTATGATGATGCACATTATTTGAGAATTCTTAACTTTATACAGCTAACTTGTTGTGCAAAAGGTGGCCATGGAAGAGTGAAAATGTGATTGATGTCAAACCACTTGATGATCATTACATATCTTTTAGTTCAAGTGCATGGAGAAATAGGTGTTACACACACACACACACATACACACACACATACACACACGTACGCACGCGCACACACACACACACACCGCACAAACGGCCAATTTAATCTTTGCAATGTGCTCTATATGCATGACAGGTTTACTAAAGTCCAGATGTTGCAAATGCACATCAACCACAAATTAATTAACTAATTACTTGTAAACTTTGGAATGCTAAATGTTAGCCTATCAACATACATACTGTGAAATTCAAGCAATCAGAAGTGCATTAGTAAATTTCACGCTGTCTGCTTGTGTAGATTGTGCACGGACCAGAAATCAATCCATGCATTAAAAGAATGAATACATGCACTAGTAACTAAACTACATGCAGAAAAGCAAAAGTAAGATAGGTTGTCTATAACAGGATTAAAAGTCAATGCACATTTTAAATTCTGAACTATAGCTAACCCATTGAACAGCACAAAGATAGTGATTGTAATATCTGCTAAAAAAATGCCTTCAGGAATCAAGCTAATAGTGATCGCCAGTCTTTATCTCCTCTCAAACACTAATCCTGGAGTATCACTAAATGAATACTGTGGAGAAGCAGAACAAGTGTGGCCAAGATACGTCAACGTGACTGTGATAAACAGCCAAAACGACCAAGTGTGCCCTTCAGCACAAGAACTTGAAGGAGGCTTCTATGAGATCCATGATACAACAAGATCACTGGTTAGAGACTATGCTGAAGCTACACAGAACACATTCTCATGTGGAGGCACACCTGGATGGAGGCGAGTGGTACTCATCAATATGACTGACATGAACTGTGGATGCCCTCCTGGACTCAACCTGAGGAGCTTTTCTGATTTGAGGACATGCAGACGAGCTAATACTCGTGCCAGTGAGTGTTCTTCAACCATCTTCAGTACTGGAGGTGAAGTTTACAGCAAAGTATGTGGAAGGATCAGAGGTTATCAATTCGGATCAAACCACGCTTTCTACTTGTATAGCAACAATGGAAATACACTAGAAGAGGCCTATCTTGATGGAGTAAGCTTGACTCACGGACCTGTAGGCAGTCGGCAACACATCTGGTCATTTGCAGGAACTCTTGGCGAAGTAGAGAGCAGAAGCTACTCTTGTCCTTGTGATCAAAACACAGGTGTAGCTCCACCATTCATTGGCAATGACTTCTTCTGCGAGAGTGGCGTGTATGATTTCGGTAGCCACATCATCTATTCTGACGACCCCCTCTGGGATGGACAGGGCTGTAGCACCGGCACATGCTGTGAGTTCAACACCCCTCCATGGTTTGTGAAAGAGCTACCCGGCTCTACGACTGATGACATCGAGCTACGTGTGTGTGCACTTCATGCTAGCACGAGCAGTGATGTGCCACTAGATCTCATTGAGCTCTATGTACAGTAAGAATCATATGTACAGGTGTAGTTAAAAAAAAAAAAAACCTTTAAAAACTACATAGTTGAGTAGAAATGGTTTTGAACTTAGTTGTTAGTAGCTATATATAGAGAGAGAGTGTAGTTTAGACCTGTATGATATCTCATCACTGCTATTACAATTTCATAATGCTTAGTAGTATTGGCAGTTCTTTGTTATATTAAGCAAAAGGAGTGCACATATGCTTGTTGTTGTTCACTTATTATATACTAGTTATCTAATGTACCATCTAATAACAAACATCTATTTTTGAAAGATCTCTTTGTACTACATGAAAACTTCTGTTAAAACAAACCTAAAGGCCAAAATTGAAGTAGAGCTAGAAAGATGGTAAAATTACAGTAGTCTAACTATAGATACACATAATCCATTATGAGACCCTAAGGACTGGATACAATTAAATGGAACTGCTAAGCAATCACAACAATCTCAACAAAATGAGCATTGCCTGAAAGTGTTTTAATTGTACAATTACTAAAAAAAAATAATTAAGTGATGTTTATTGGATGCATGATTACAACTTAGTCACGCACACAAATGCACATGCTAAAGTAAACAAATAATACGCACCGTTACTTACTATAACGTCATGCCAACATGCAGGCTCTCCCACCCAATGGATGACACATGCATGTCAGCTACTGTGGGAGAAATTCCAATATAAACCAATATCAAAGATAAACATAACAGAGAAACCACCCACTAAATGAAATATGTGCTACAGCAAGATCACTGGCAATAGACAATGATGCTGAAGCTACTCAGGACACATTCTCATGTGGGGGCACACCTGGATGGAGGCGAGTGGTGTTCATCAACATGACTGACATGAACTGTGGATGTCCCCCTGGACTCAACATTAGGACATGTAGTTGAGCTAACAGTGGCCTCAGTGAGTGTTTTTCAACTCCTTTCTGTACTAGAGGTGAAGCTTATAGCAATGTATGTGGAAGGATCAGAGGTTATCAATTTGGATCACACCATTCTTTCTTCTTGTACAACAACGAGGGAAATATGTGCGTATGTATGAGTGTGTTAGTGTGCATGAGGGCTAAGCCCTGCCATTGCCTAGCAACCAAAGTTTTTATAGGCTAATTGCCAGTTACTAGCTGGGTGTTGGTGACAATAGAGTAGTAATTGCCTAAGTAACATAATAAGTAATTGTAACTATTTTGTAACTATTTCCTAAGTAACTATTTTGTAACTATTTCCTAAGTAATTGTAACTATTTTGTTTTGCAAACAAAATAGTTGCATGCCCTTATGCATCGAGTGCTGCACACTTAAGGGTCAGGGAACTATAATTTGCATCCATCATGCTGTCCACTTGAAGTAATGCAGGTATTTTGTTGAAAGTTTACATTGTGACTTTTTCCAAAGGAATCACATGTTATAAGTAAACAAAACTATATAATACTATTCCTACTAGACTAAGTAATAAAATACATTCAAAACCGCAAATAAATTTGTTGAACTATACTACTGTTGCCTAGCAACTTCCATAAAAACACACACACACACACACACAAAAGGAAAAAAAATGACTACCATAACCTGGGGACGTGCCAACAGTTAATTAACCTTATATAGGACTGAGCTAGAGCCCAAAAAGTACTTTTAAATTAATAAGTTTTGCTACTATACATATATATACTCTTAAGGACTAAATAATACAAATGAACTACTAAGCAAACAAATGCAAGGATCAAATAAAATGAGAAGTGTACAACAACAACATACAGCAGCATAGTTACACAATGGTCATGCAAAAATTCATATAAGCTAATAGTATGCCCAGCTACTTTTACTAATTAGACAACAACTACAATGAAGGCACCGATGGTGCATAAGCCTCGGCGCACTCAACTAGCTAGCACACTGTGCACTGAGAACTTCAGCAACTAATCCATCTAGACTCGTAGCTAACTTTGAGTGTGGCAAAGCAGCACATGTCACAGACTATGAACCAGATTAGCTTTGCTACAATAATTATACATACATTGGAATACTCAGCTGCTGTCAGATAGCAAAGTCTAGCTGCTGGACCTACAGTGAGTCTAACTCGGTGATGCACTGATTTATTTAGCTAGCTATATCAAGCTGGCCACAATGTAAAAATCTTTGCATGCCCTATATATATGCTTACATATATAAAGCAGGCCAACTCCTGTCTGTCTTGCCAAACAACAATGGCCAACAGTTCAGCAACAGCAGCCATTCAGAGAGCCATGTTCCTCAGTGCTTGTCAGTATTTACTACACAAATTCTGGATAACGCACACCAAATTAGTAGGCGTGGTCTCGAAGCTAAGCGCTCAAAAAGGCACAAAAGCCTGAAATTTCGGAAACTAAAGTATTTTAGACAACAAAAAATATATTTCTACAAGATCATTCAGATTTATGAACGTTAGTACCATCAATTTTGTCGCTAGAGCTACCTTTCTTGAGATTTCGATGGAACAAACAGACAGACAGACAGACAGACAGACACACAAAACGACTACCGTAATCCTCTGCACGTGCTACGCACGCGCCGAGGCTTAATTAGGGGGAATTTCTAGAATAACATACAAGTATAGCCAGTTATACAGCACATAAAAGCTATAAGGGCTACGAGGAGTGCTTGAAAACTAAAGACTGAACTGTACTTTCAATACAAGATAGGAAGAAGATTACAAATCTTAAGTAAGTATTATGATAACAATTTAAATATAGGGCAATATCCTATTTAATAATTGCTGATGTCTATTCTACATTCTACAGGCTATGACTCAGGCACAACAGAAAAACCAGGACACGCCTGGAATAGGTTTTAAATCAATTCAACTGCTCAAGGATCAAACTCTGGGCATTGGATCGTATGGCTCTGTTTGCAAAGCTAAGTGTGACGATCTACTCTGCGCAGCAAAAATCATTCACCCAACTCTCTTTGATCCCAATGACTACCAGCAGGTTGAACGCAACAGAGAACACAGACTACCTATGAGTCGCTTCATGCAGGAGTGTGAGTTTATGAGTGCAATAAGACATCCAAATATCGTACAATTCTTAGGCACACACCAAGATCCTCAAACTGGCCTGCCAGTTCTACTAATGGAGCTCATGGATGACAGCTTAACTGATTTTTTGGAGAGCTCACAGGATACAGTCCCCTACCACATTCAAGTCAATTATTGTCATGACATCACCTTGGCCATTTCCTATCTCCATACTAATGGAATCACTCACAGGGATCTATCAGGGAAAAATGTGTTACTGCGAGGAAACGTTATAGCCAAAGTAACAGACTTTGGAATGGCAAAGCTTGTTCGAATAAACCCTCAAGCTACTCGTGTGTCATTTACATTGTGTCCAGGTACAGATGTCTACATGCCTCCTGAAGCTGTGAAGGAAAATCCTGTCTACACAGAAAAAATGGATTGCTTTTCAATTGGAACACTCATTATCCAAATCTTGACCAGGTGCTTCCCTGATCCTGGAGATCGACAAAAGGCCGTACAAATTGATCATCCTCAGCTCCCTGGTGGTACTGTTTATGTTCCTGTTACAGAAATTGAACGTCGAGAAAACCACATCAGTCTAGTTGATCCCAACCACCCTCTACTACCAATTGCACTTGACTGTCTCAAGGACAGTGATGTTGAACGTCCTTCAGCTCAGGAGCTGTGTCATAGAGTAGTAGCTCTGAAAGAAACAGCTCAGTTCACAGAGAGTGTCAGGAGAGCTCAAGAAAGACCAGAACCAAGTGGTAATACAACAGAGAGAGACACTGAAGAAGAAATGGGACAATTTGAACAAAGTAGAGAAGATATTTCACCGAAAAATGAGGATGATATTATTCAGAAAAAAGATCAGGTCATAGAAGAAAAACAGAGACTCCTCAAACAAGTCACCCAACAGTACGAAAAGAAGAAGGCTGAAATGGAGACACAAATCTACAAACTAGAACAACGACTAGCATCTCAGTCATCAAAGAGCATTGGAAATCACACAAAGGCACACCAACCCAACAAGAGCGTTACAGCAAAAGCTGCATCGGAAATCAGGGAAAACTTCACACTCAGCTGGAGAGAGGGTAAGAAGGCACCACGAGGGATTAGCAGAGGGCCAGATGTTCTGGTGGATGGTGACATGGTGTACTTTAGAGTCCACCGTACTGGGAGAATTTACACATACAACTCTCGAGAAGAGAATTGGGATCAACTTCCTGATTGTCCAACTGATTTGCACATATCCTTTCAGTCTCTAGTCCTTGTCGACTATCTCTTAACTACAATTGGAGGAAGAAAAATCAACAATGAAAAGACAAACAAACTGTTTAGCCTCACAGGGGAAGGTAGGAGAATGAAATGGAGAGAAGTGTTCCCACCAATGCCCACCAAGAGATCATCACCAATTGTAGTGTGCACGGAACAAGCTCTAATTGTCGCTGGAGGAGAAGATGAAAGCGGAAAGCGATTGACAACAGTTGAAGTCATGGACATTGCAACCCAAGAATGGTCCACTGCTAAAGATCTTCCAGAACTACTCTTCTCTGCCTCTGCTACAATCATCAACAATAGAATCTACATCATAGGAGGCTATGGTAAGGATCATCAACTAGTAGCATCAGTATACACCTGCACACTGACTGACCTCTTCCTGTCTTGTCAGTCAAGACCACTAGGACAACATTTAGCTCAATCTTTATCACAACCCAGATGTATAGAAGGTGTATGGACCAAAGTTGCTGACCTCCCTGTTTACCGTTCCACTTGTGTCACACTTCATGGTCAACTGCTAGCCATCGGTGGTTATGATTCTAAGTACAATCCTACTTCTAAAGTTCATATTTACCGTCCAACAACTGACAAATGGGAAATTATCAGTCAGCTTAACATGGCACGCTATCGTTGTTTCGCAGCTGTTCTCCCCACCAATGAGCTAATGGTGGTGGGAGGCTGCATTAATAGAGAGTGGAGCAGTCAAACAGACTCCGTAGAAATAGCAACAGTTAATTAGTTTGATAACAATTATACTGCTACAATTATTGCTAGTTATTGTACAGTATCACAATTATTATGTATAATTATTTTCTTTTTCATTTTATATGTTACTAATAATACATTAGTTAATTTGTTTGACTGATGCAATTGAAGAGTAGTTTAATTTTCTGATACAATGGCAGCATGCACTGATGGTTGATCTTACTATTTGGTATCCTTTACCATATTGCACATGAGCAGTACTTGTGGGTGTATCTAAAGTCCATCTGGTTTGAGAATGCCAGTAGAAAAACTTGAATAATTAAATATCCAGAAGATTTCAAAATTTCAAGCACCATTGGAAAGCGCTTGATTCTCTCTAAAGCCTCAATACTGAATAAAATGCAACAACTTAATGTACATTGTATACGAGGAGAGAGTGGTGCTTGGTGGAGCAACTCTGTTTTTCCTGTAGCTTGACTGATCTTTACCTATCTTGTCGGTCGAGATTAGTAAGAGAACGTTTACCAGAGTCTACTGTATGGATTGAAGTTGCTGATCTTCCGGTTTTACGATCTATAGCCTCTGTCACAATTGATGGTCAGCTGTTAGAATTTGGTGGCTATGATTCAAGTAAACGCAAACTCACAGCAGATGTTCATATCTACCATCCATCACACCTCCAACACATGGGAGCTCATCAGTAAGATGAACACAAAACAAACATTCTGCTTTGTAGCTCATCTCCCTAACAATAAAATCATGGTGGTAGGAGGCAACACTGATTTGTTTGGCACTAACACTGACTCAATGGAGATAGCAAGCATTGAATAGTATAGATACTGGTTAATAAGTTTATTTCTTACTAATTAAGAACATGCATACGTACATCTACATGCAGAACTAAAACTTATTTAAAACGATATAGTACTATACACCCAAAACTTTTTATATTGCAACCTTTCTCACATTTTTATTGAACTTATTTTTTCAGTAAAACTCATCACTAATGCACATACTAGTAATCTCTACAAATTCAGTGGTCCTTGAAAATGTCTCTTTAAAATTTTAGGAAGCAGTAGTGTAATAATACATGACATTGTGTAAATGCGATTAAATCTAGACTTCTCTACCCAGCAAATGCGAAACTTAGTCTAGTAAGAGACTTTGGGATGGCAAAAATTAGTGGCATAAATGCTCATGCAAGCTATATACTTGCGAGTCCTTTACATTGGTCCAGGCACACTAATTCACATGGCTATATAAGCTCACCCTCCAGATAGAGTTGACCAAGTGCTTTTCTGATCCTTCATGGAGATCAACAAAAAGCAAAGCAAATTGACAACTCTAACTTCCCAGATGGAGAGGTCTAGGCCTGTGCCTATGTCAGCAAATTGAACGATGACAAATCCACATTCGAAGTCTAGTGAATCCCAACAACCCTTTCCTACAAATCGCACAAGGAGACTGATGACAAACGTCCTTCAGCTCAGGAGTTTGTCATAAGAGAATATATAGAAGTTGTAAAATGTCAAGAAAATTCAAGAACAATTAACTATAAAGGACCACCATGCATATGCATACATGCATGGTATTATAAGGCTTATAGCAACCAAATTACTATTACAATTACTACAAGTCCATAAATGGAAATGAATGGGAAGTAGGTGTAATTCAATAAATATAATAGCCACCAACATTATTCACGACTCTGTTTACAACCAAGAAGGTTTGATTTTGAGGAAAGTGTGCTTTAAATAAGTTTCTGTGTAAGATTTAGAAACAGCTAGTCCACCTTGAGGCCACATAACTGTAAAGGTATCTACATATAATGATCACTAAACTAATCAAATGTTAGTTGTCACAATTGCATAATAATACTCTACAGGCTATGGCTCAGAAACAACATCGGGGCACGCCCATTATTGGTTTCAAATCAATTCAACTTCTAAAGGACCAAACACTTGGTATTGGATCTTACGGCTCTGTTTGCAAGGCTTTGTGTGATGATTTGATCTGTGCTGCAAAAATCATTCACCCAACTCTCTTTGATCCCAATGACTACCAGCAGGTTGAACGCAACAGAGAACACAGACTACCTATGAGTCGCTTCATGCAGGAGTGTGAGTTCATGAGTGCAATAAGGCATCCCAATATCATTCAGTTCCTGGGCACACACCAAGATCCTCAAACTGGCCTGCCAGTTCTACTAATGGAGCTCATGGATGACAGCTTGACCCACTTTTTAAAGAGCTCACAAGATACGATCACCTATCACATCCAAGTTAACCTTTGCCATGACATCACCTTGGCCATTTCTTACCTCCATTCTAATGGAATAACTCACAGGGATCTCTCAAGTAATAATGTGTTACTGCGAGGAAGAGTCAAAGCTAAAGTAACAGACTTTGGAATGGCAAAGCTTGTTCAAATAAACCCTCAAGCTACTCATGTGTCTTTCACACTATGTCGAGGTACAGATGTCTACATGCCTCCTGAAGCTGTCAAGGAAAACACTATCTATACAGAAAAAATGGATTGTTTCTCAATTGGAACACTCATCATCCAAATCTTGACCAGGTGCTTCCCTGATCCTGGAGATCGACAAAAGGCCATACAAATCGATCATCCTCAGCTCCCAGGTGGTACTGTTTATGTACCTGTTACAGAAATTGAACGACGAGAAAACCACATTAGTCTAGTGGATCCCAACCACCCTCTACTGCCAATTGCACTCGATTGTCTCAAGGATAGTGATGTTGAACGTCCTTCAGCTCAGGAGCTGTGTCATAGAATTGGAGCTTTGAAAGAAATACCTCAGTTTATAGAAAGTACAAAGAGAGCTCAAAAAAGACTAGAACAAGCTGCTTATTCAACAGTGATAGATGGAGATATTGAAGAAATCAGAGAACTTGAACAAGGTAGCAATGATATTCAACAAAACAATGAAGTCGCTACTACAAGAGACAATATTCAAAAGAAACATAAAGAAAAAGAAAGCATCCTTGTAGAGGTCACTCAGAAATACGAAAAAGAGAAAGCTCAAATGGAGACACAAATCCATGAATTAAAACAACAGTTAGCTTCACAAAAATCAAAGACCATCCAAAATCACACAAAGACAAACAAAAGTGTTACAGAAGCATCAGAAATCAGGGACACATTCACACTCAAGTGGAGAGAGGGAAAAAAAGCCCCACAAATGATCAACAGAGGACCAGATGCAGTTGTAGATGGTGACACAGTGTACTTCAGAGTTCACTGCACTGGAAGCATTTATACATATGACTCAAGGGAAGAGAAGTGGGATCAACTTCGAACTCCTGATTATCAAGCAGATTTGTACGTGTACCTTCAGTCTATCGCAATTGTCGACTATCTCTTAACTACAGTCGGCGGAAGAAAAATGGGCAATGTAAAGACAAACAAATTATCTAGCCTCACAGGGGAAGGGAGGAGGATGAAATGGAGAGCAGTGTTCCCACCAATGCCCACCAAGAGATCATCAGCAATTGTAGTGAGCACGGAAGAAGCTCTCATCGTCGCTGGAGGAGAGGATGAAAAAGGAATGGGATTGACAACGGTTGAAATCATGGAGATCGAAACGCAAAAGTGGTCCACTGCTCAAGATCTACCCGAGCCACTCTTCTCTGCTTCTGCTACAATTATCAATAATAGAATCTACATTATAGGAGGCTTCGGTAAAGATCATCAACCAGTGGCATCAGTATACACGTGTACATTGACTGGCCTCTTCCTATCTTGTCAGTCAAGATTGCTGGAGGAAAGTATAACTCAATCTCCATCGCAAACCAATCAATCCAGGGGTGTATGGAACAAAGTTGCTGACCTTCCTGTTTATTATTCGACTTGTGTCACACTTCATGGTCAATTACTAGCAATTGGTGGCTGCGATTCTGAGAACAATCCTACTTCCAAAGTTCATATCTACCGTCCAACAACTAACACATGGGAGGTTATCAGTCAGCTTAACATTGAACGCTATCGTTGTTTTGCAGCTGTTCTCCCCACCAATGAGCTAATGGTGGTGGGAGGCTACACTAGTAGCGAATGGAGCAGTGAAACTGACTCAGTAGAAATAGCAACAGTTGATTAGCTTAATAACAATACTGCTATAGTTATCGTCAGTTATCATGCAGTATCACAATTATTGCGTATATTTTCTTTTTATATTACTGTCAACAGCAGTACATGAGTAGATAGCTGAGCCATTCTTGTGATTTTGTTTTGACAAGTACAAGATTTATTGCATATTGTTAAAAATTTGGCACTAATATAAAGACATACATTCAATCTTGGTTGAATTTCTATGCAGATTATCCTGCTAGCATGCACTGCATGCACGTGCTCAACTGCATATAATAGTCATAATATTATAGTAGTACAGTAAGTACGCATGACGATTGGGTGGCCAATTTTAAAAGGTGCTGAATCTTTAAAAGATCAATTGTACAATAATGTGACAGGCAGTTAAACTATCACAAACATACATGTATCCGGGTGAAAAAACCGAGAGCAGAAATCCACAAAGACAACGCAGTCGCACGGTTTACCGTTAATTACCATGATTTTGCGGTCTAAATTGCCAAATACTACGTGGTACTTTTTTTGTCAGCTATAGTTTTGGGCTAGAAACAATGGTTTATGGTGGTTACTTTACATGCAGCTTTCACAGTGATACAAGAAAGAAGTAAGCTATATAATATAGCCTAAATTCAAGCCATGGATGCACGCTATATTTGTCGATTTACAGATATACAGAAATAATTTTCACTACAACAGAGTTTGTCACAGACAGTAGAACAGCACAAGAGTCGAGTATTTTACATGTTATATACACTGCTATTACAGTGTTTATTTCCTACATTACACGCTTGAAAAAGTCTATTTAGCTTAACGTAGTCCAAAGATAGAGTCTTTGACAAAGAAAAGCAGCTAAACAGTACTTACAAACACTCAACTGGCCTAGCTATATATCACGAGGTTAAAATTAACTCCACCCATTTGCTGTGTCAGCTAGCTGCATGAGCCTAGCTTGAACTAGCAGCTGAGACGCTTTGTGTATGCTGTAAGTAGCCATGTCTTTGCTCTTTTCGAAGGTGTAGTGTTCATAACGTCTTACTGCCAGTGAAATACCGTGGTTTACCACTAAATTCCATGAGTTTACCTAGGTACATGGCAGTGTAAGCAATCACAACATACTGTGTAGGCATGTATATATATATTATTACCAGAATTGAGAATAATCCCAGGAATAATTAGCAAGGCAAATTGCTAAAAAAAGCTAGTGTGTATATTATTAAAAGATCTGAAAGATCAACCAATACAACAAGTGTGAGATATATAGCCAAAGAGACACTCTAATAAGCTATATATAGTGTTGCTATACACATACAAGTAAATACCACAAAAAATACGGGGAACTTGGGTATAAGCTATGACTGGATACCACAAATGTGAACTGCTATACACAAATACAAATATTTAGATAAATGAGAATACACTGCATGCGTGATTACTATGATAATTGATATACCACAGTCAGCACAACTATATAAGCTAAAGTAAGCAAACATGCATGTATACTACTAATCTCACAAGTATAATAAAAATTTAAAAAAATGAGAAGTGTAGGAATGGGCAGTGCGGTAAAAAGCAATGAAACAAGGCAAGTCTCTGAATTTCGGCACATGACTACTTCATTTTCATTAGTCAATTGCAAGTTTGAATTCCAATGATAATTATTAGCCATTTGGCTCATGAGTCAATGCAAGCAATAGAGTGTAGGTACACAGTAGCGTATGAGAGTTGGGTACAAAAAATGAAGTAGTCATGTGCCTAAATTCAGAGACTTGCCTTGTTTCATTGCTTTTTACCGCACTGCCCATTCCTACACTTCTCATTTTTTTAAATTTTTATTATACTTGTTCATTCACTTTTTTAAACACTAAGGTGCTCAATTGCATGGAAAGAATCATACAGCAGAGACTAGTCAGTCTCTACAACAGAAATGTGCATTTGATGCGCATGCGCATGCAACCACGTGTTCTATTGACGACCTTTGCCTACATAAAAAGGCTAACTAAATTGACGACCTTTACCTACATCAAAAGGCTTTAATAAAAAGTACAGTATTTTATATCAAGAGTTTCAAAGCTGCCTAGATTTTGTTTGCTGCCTTGTCGCCAGCAAACGAGTTGAAAAGGACGTACTGTGCATCAAATGAAGTCCCACTATATGGTCAAAGTTGGCTCAATGCCTTTTGTTTGCCTGGAAATCGCGTTCAAGTAAGTCAGTTAGGAAGGAAGGAAGGAAGGAAGGGGAGAACAAAATTGCACTGTTGTGGCTTCTCGCCAGCGCTCTCTCCAGAGTGCTCCAGAAACTTTCTGCCAGTTTTCTTGGTTAATACAGTAAGCAAACTGTCTGGGGGAGGCTATTAAATGCATTTGAAGGCTAAGCTTTCTTTCCCTGAAAGTTTACAAGCATGAACATTTTGTATTGTGTCAATGGGACAGTCGGCCCATTCCTACTATACGTACTACCGTACGTATGATACCTCTATAGGTACTCCCACGAAATGGACTAAATGTGCCATATAGTTTGGGGGAAATTCTAAATACCAAGTAGGTTTCCCTAACAGTATCATGAATTACATTACAGGATTCCTTGAGAGAAATAGAAACAGCACATAAAAAAGCTACAAGCGCTGCAAGGAGCTTTGACACCAAAGATAAAACTGTACCTTCAAATACAAGGTAAGAAGAACATGGATAATAATTATAAGCTGACAGCACATATCCAGAGATTCCTAGCTAACATAACTGTACCGTTTAGAGACTTAAACTCATACAAAAGAAAACTGCTGCTTCAAAAATGCACAAGTATTAATAGTATGTTCCCATTTCTCAAGAACTATAAGTGATAACAAAATTCAATGTGAAAGAAAACACCATAACAATAAAACAAATTGTCAATGCCCAATTTCACAATTGTTGCTGTTTACTCTAAATAATAGGCTATGACTCAACAGCAAAACCAGGACACGCCCGAAATTGGTTTTAAATTAATTCAACTGCTAAAGGATCAAACTCTGGGCATTGGATCGTATGGCTCTGTTTGCAAAGCTAAGTGTGACGATCTACTCTGTGCAGCAAAAATCATTCACCCAACTCTCTTTGATCCCAATGACTACCAGCAGGTTGAACGCAACAGAGAACACAGACTACCAATGAGTCGCTTCATTCAGGAGTGTGAGTTCATGAGTGCAATAAGGCATCCAAATATAGTACAATTCTTGGGCACACACCAAGATCCTCAAACTGGCCTGCCAGTTCTACTAATGGAGCTCATGGATGACAGCTTAACTGATTTTTTGGAGAGCTCACAGGATACAGTTCCCTACCACATTCAAGTCAATTATTGTCATGACATCACCTTGGCCATTTCCTATCTCCATACTAATGGAATCACTCACAGGGATCTATCAGGGAAAAATGTGTTAGTGCGAGGAAACGTTATAGCCAAAGTAACAGACTTTGGAATGGCAAAGCTTGTTCGAATAAACCCTCAAGCTACTCGTGTGTCTTTTACGTTGTGTCCAGGTACTGATGTCTACATGCCTCCTGAAGCTGTGAAGGAAAACCCTATCTACACAGAAAAAATGGATTGCTTTTCAATAGGAACACTAATCATCCAAATCTTGACCAGGTGCTTCCCTGATCCTGGAGATAGACAAAAGGCCATACAAATCGATCATCCTCAGCTTCCTGGTGGTATTGTTTATGTACCTGTTACAGAAATTGAACGTCGAGAAAACCACATCAGTCTAGTGGATCCCAACCACCCTCTACAGCCAATTGCACTCGATTGTCTCAAGGATAGTGATGCTGAACGTCCTTCAGCTCAGGAGCTGTGCCACAGAGTAGTAGCTCTGAAAGAAACACCTCAGTTTACAGAAAGTGTCAGGAGAGCTCAAGAAAGACCAGAACCAACTGGTAATACAACAGAGAGAGGCACTGAAGAAGAAATGGGACAATTTGAACAAAGTAGAGAAATCAGTCTTGGCAGCTAAAAACAATCAGAGCATTAGTTATTTGCTAATAAATGGTGAAATGTCATCAAAAAATGGCAAATTTCGGACGCTTATTAGTCAGAACATATGACACCCAGTGGCGTAGCCAGGGGGGGACTAGGGGGGCGCTTGCCCCCCCTTTTTTCAGTCGCGAAATTTACGCTTTGGTATTATAATGCGCTATTCTTTTGTGCACTTACTTTAGCAACGCTGCTTAACAGTCATCTTTGACCAGAATTCAATACAAAACAACTTTTAAAAGCTTTCTTTTTGCTGCTACAAAACTTTAGAGAGCGTTCGATCTAGCGAGCGCGTGCTGCGGTTCAATTTAATGAATGGGAGGGGCTAAAATTAGTTAATTAAGTGGGTGTGGTTTCCGGTCGCACAAAATTTCCGGCGCGCTTTGCGCGCAATATTTTTATTGCTCCCTCATTTCTAAAATCCTGGCTACGCCACTGACACCCAAATCAGGTGTGGGATAATAACTTGTGGTAAGGTATGTGTACCTCAAGTTTCGTTGAATTTTATGAGGGTGCTCATTTTTTTGTGTTGACTTGGCCTGGAATTGCCCATACAGCCTAATATAGGTCTATACCCTTAGTCTATTGATCGAAGAATAACTGTGGCAAGCCTGCAAACCATGTAAAATATTTATAATCACATGTTCGATTTACTATAATATAAAAACTTGTTGGAAAAATCGACACTGCATATGATTTGATTTATATGATCAGTGACTTTTATACATGTGTTCAATTCTTCTGTAGAAGAATAGCAGTAGTGAGACAAGAATATATTGGAACACCGAGGTACGTTGATTGTGTATACATTAATTATATACCATGGGGAAAGTCCACGCAGTCAAACTTTCGTGGGTGCCAAACATTAATTTTGAGCCATGTGACTATAACATATTATACAAGAGTATTTTCCATGGTATCTAGGCCTGAGCTAAATATTCACCTAAATTTACCTATTATTCATACTCAATTTCATTACCTATTATTCAACAAAAGTTTGCCAATTATTCAAATAAAATGACCTATTATTCACAAACAATAGTCAAAAACTGTTACAAAATAGTGTAATGACTTTCGAAGTCAAATTCTGCATGACCTTTGACCTTGCCGTTGCAGCAAAGTGCGTGCATAATTTCACCAAAATCAAAGAGCAAGTAGACTATTCGCTAAAAAAAGCAGTCCTTACTAATTTCTATTAAATGAAAGCACCTACGGTGCATAAGCCNACAGGTTCATAATTATGATGAATTGTCAAATTTTTCCCTATACACACAATGCCATAATTATCATAGCTTCATGCAGTTGTGGCAATAATATCAGCAATATAAGCCATTAAATTAATTCAACAGTCTATAGGTTGAATCTTATGACATTGTATAATAATTATTATACTGTTCCCACTAAATACAAATTGTGATTATGAATGATGCATATACATTACATGGAATTTCTTTGTATGATCAGGACACTGTATGCTTAGTAAAATTTATCATTTCTACCTCTGTATTATAGGGACGTTACAATTAATGTTAACGCAAATTCAATGAATAGGATAAATAGAATTCATTAAAATTAATAGAAATCTACAAAAAGCAGATTAGTTTCAGAAAGAAATCATTTGAGAACTGAACATGGTTAAATATTCGATTCTACTCTTATCCATTTTGACACTATTGACATCTGGAAAATCTAGCAATGACTACTATGTGAAACCATCTCTCACTTTTCCATGTCCGTATAAATTTTGTTACACTCTCTCAGAGTATGCAAGCAAAGGCTTGAGCATCTTTTTCCCATCTTTTACCACACTGCATCTACTACCTGGAAACCACAGCCTGGATTCAGAACTCTCGATCCAAAACATTACGTTACTCTCAATCGAGGCTACCAACTCCGACACATTTATCACTTGCAATTCTTCTGGAAAGGTTTCTTTACAAAACGTCAAAATGGTTGAATTTAAGGGATTGGTACTTCATGGATGTGTCAACAATGAGGTACGTTTAGGTGTCCAGTTTACTATGGAGGATTGCAGTTTTCAAGGCGAAGGACAAAAAGGGACTGGTCTTTATCTGAGCAATATGACCACTATTAACATCACACGAAGTTTCTTTTTTGGTAATACTGGAATACAGCATGTTTCACTTGGCAGTCCATATATTGGTGGAGCACTTACCATTCAACCATTTCACAGTGGTAATGTCGGAGTCACAATAAATGATAGCATATTCACTAACAACAGTGTTACAGTACTAAGTCGTCTTGATTCAAATTACTATGCAAATGGTGGAGCAATACTTATTGGTGAGGGCACCAAATTTGTAGCTGTACACAACAGTACTTTTAGAAATAACATTGCTTATGGTGGCTTAGGTGGAGCAGTGTGTATTCACTCAAGTGAAACGATCACATTCAGGAAGAGTATACTAGAAAATAACTCAGGAATATATGGTGGGGCTGTGTATGCAGATTCAAAATTTAATTACTCTTCTCTAAGTATTGAAGACAGCATATTGCAAAGCAACACTGCTATGGGAACAAAGTCTGCAGGTGGAGCTGTGTATATTCGAGGAGGTTTCCTAAAAATAACTAACAGTATTGTCAGCAAAAATATGGCAATTGGAAATGGCTCACTTGGTGGAGCAGTGTATGCAGATATAAGTGAAGTCACAGTCCAGAACAGTGCATTTATCAACAATAGTGTTATTTCAGATCCTAATGATGGTGGTGGTGGTGCTATTTATGCCAGTGCTGACGGTTTTGGACCATATCAAACAATCTTGATTGATATAGATGTCAACAATAGCACTTTCATTGGTAACAATGTTACAGCTAAAGATGGAGTAGGTGGAGTGATCTATGCTGACTATAATCAGCCCCTTGTTATCTGTAATAGTACATTAAGTAGCAACAGCATTTCTGGAGAAACTGGAGCTGGCGGTGCAATTTATTCGTTGAATACACTTACTGTAGAACAAAGCAAACTATCTCACAATATTATCCTCAGTGAGAACGGAGTTGGTGGAGCTATTTACTCTGACTTTGAGTCAATGACTCTAGTGAGCTCAGTCTTTCATAATAACACATTGAATGGTGATGGAGCTGCTATCCATGTTTATTCTGTTTCTCTAAACTCTAGCATATATCTTGATATCCAAGGGAATTCAGCAAAAACTGGAGTGTTGTATGCTGTAGAAAGTACACTACTCTTTTCTGGCAATACCACCATTTCAAACAACATTGGATCAATTTTCATTTACTCCTGTAATGTATCATTTTCAAACAGCAGCCTAACAATTGTGAATAATTCATATTTGTCCAATAAATCTGAAGAAGGAGGAGCTATTACAGGATTCCAGAGTGAGATATTCCTCAACGATTATGCTCATTTGATGTACAATAAGGCTGTACGAGGTGGGGCTATTTCTTTAACACAAAGTAAGATTTATATGTATGGAAACACAACCATATCTCACAACTTGGCATTGATTTCTGGAGGGGGAATCTATGCCTACCAGAGTGAACTTAACTTTAAAGTTTTTGTAGACATAAATACTAACCACGCAGATAATGGTGGTGGCATTCATGCCATTAGTTCAACTGTGAGAATGACAGAAGGATCTAATACAATTATTTCAAACAATTTTGCCACAGAAGGAGGTGGTATATACTTGGAAAGGAATGCAAAGATTTACATTCTCAAGACAAGACTTGAATGCGATATTGGTCTACCACCCTTTTTAGTACGTGACTATTATGTATGCAATCTAAACACATCTGATTGGATAGCAATATGGATACGTGATAATTCTGCCAAGTATGGAGGAGCTGTGTATGTTGCCGATGACACAAACTCTGGTACTTGCTATGCCACTCCTCTCAGTAATGAAACTACTATACTAGATGAATGTTTTATTCAAGGTATTAGTCTTATCAAATTAACACGTGCACAGATTAACAAGATTTATACTCAACTAGTTGTACACATCTGCAACACAAATTTTATTGGTAATTCAGCTGAAGTAGCTGGGGATGTGTTGTATGGCGGTCTTTTAGACCGATGTGGAGCAAGTCCTTTTGCCGAAATATTTCAGAAGTATACACAATCTCTCACAAAAAAATCTTTAAGTGCCCAGTCTTACATTTTGAACATTACCAATCTCACTGAACAAGATTTCAATTCGACAGCAGTGATATCATCCAAGCCAGTCCGTGTCTGTTTTTGTAACCATGATCAACCTGATTGTAGTTACCATCCTCAGGCAGAGTTTGTTAGAAAAGGACAATTATTTTCAGTTTCCTTGGTTGCTGTTGACCATATCAACAATTCAATAGCAAACAGCACCATTGTACATGCTTCCATTTCTGTGCATGCAAAGCTAGGTGAGGGACAATCAACACAAGTTACTAACAAAGATGGAAGTTGTTCAAATTTAACTTATCTAATCCTATCTTCACGCAAAGCCGAGAAGCTTCAACTCTATGCTGAAGGTCCCTGTATGAATGCCGGGATATCTACATCAACTCTAACTGTGAATCTGCTTCCTTGTCCGATCGGATTCAAAGCCCATCATTCCGAATTGTATTGTGAATGTGATCACAAACTCTACCCTGAATACATATCTAACTGTTCTATTACTAGTGCTAAAGTTCAGAGAAAAGGTAATGTCTGGTTTTCTTATGTCAACACCACAGATTACGAAGGCTATGTTCTACACAAACACTGTCCTTTTGACTATTGTCATCAATCAACTGACAACATCTCGGTTAATTTGAATATTGCTGATGCATCGGATGAACTATGTGCTTACAATCGTTCAGGAATGCTCTGTGGGTCTTGTAAAGATGGTCTCAGTCTCACTCTCGGTAGTTCGCGTTGTCTACCTTGCTCTAACAACTGGCTGTCATTGCTTATAGTCTTTACAGTAGCTGGTATAGCACTAGTGGCTTTCATCTTTGTGTTCAATTTTACAGTAGACCATGGAACATTTGGAGGTCTAATCTTTTATGCCAACATCTTTGTTGCTAATAGTACCATTTTCTTTCCTCAGGACAGATCTAAGTTTTTAACTGTCTTTGTAGCATGGCTCAATTTGGACTTTGGTATTGAGACCTGCTTTTTTGATGGAATGGATGGCTATATTAAAACGTGGCTGCAGTTTGCTTTTCCTCTTTATGTGATATCTCTATTTGTTTTAATATACATCATTGTCGACAATTGGGGCACTCTTGCTGAACTTTTGAGTAGAAAAAATGTCATACAAGCACTGGCTACTCTTATTCTACTCTCCTACACAAAGCTTCTTCGTACAATCATTGCTGCACTGTCATTTACCACACTTCAATATTCTGATGGCTCGCATAAACTGGTCTGGATGATTGATGGTAGCATTCCCTACTTGAGTGGAAAACACATTCCACTTTTTATCGCAGCTCTACTTGTCGTCATATTGGGTCTAGTTTTCACCCTATTTCTGTTTGGCTATCAGTGGCTTAGAGAATTCCCTGACAGTATATTCTTGTCAAGGTTCATAAGGAACTCTAAACTCTTTCATTTTATCGATGCATACCATAATCCTTACAATAATCACCATCGCTATTGGTTTGGTCTGCTACTGCTGATACGTGTTATGCTGTATCTAGTGTTCAGCTCAAACATCACTGGTGATCCTCGTATTAACCTTTTGAGCATTATCTCTACAATGGTGGTTCTATTTTCTTTCCAAATTGCAGTTGAGTACAAGACGAGAGTGTACAAGAATACCTACAAGGAAACACTTGACTTAGTCTCATTCTTAAACTTGGCTGGACTAACCATTGCCAATTTCTTTATCATTGATCACGAGGATAAACAGAGCCGTAATATGGTTGCCTACATATCAACAAGCATTGCTTTTCTTACGTTTTTAATGATTCTAGCATACCACACTTACTGGTTTATTTATAAACCTTTATGTGCAAAGTGGAAGGAAATTCATGCAAAACGAAATAATAGTCTCACACCCGATGAGGAACAAGACACTTTAATAAGACGTACTCCTGCCAATCTAGAACCTGATGAAGAACATGGATACACTGTTAGAATAATCAATGCAAGTCCTGATGACTTAGATACACGAAGTCTAAGTACTAGCTATAGCCGATCTAGATCTGAAGGTCAAACACAACCATTGTCTTTTGATGATGGTTCACAACACAGTGCTGAGAATGAACTAACTAATATAGCAAGAGAACTTCCGTATCCTTCTTCAAATAATTCACGTACTACATCAGCTAAAAACAGAGATCGTTTGGTTCACAGAAAAATGACCAACTCTTTGACAATTCCAAGTTCTTCTCCATCACAGAATGTCCCTGGCATGGCAGCATCTGCACCTATGTCTTCTGGTGGTATATCAGGAAGGAGAAAGGATACATATCTTCTGTGAATTTTACAATGTAATATTATCATAATCATACACAACTTGTTAATTTTTTGTTAGTACATATTCATATCTTTTAAGACATTTTTCACTCTGGCATTATAATATTAAATTGCAAATCTGTCATACTACCTTGGACTGTCTCTACGATATGATGGCTTTGATCTCATCTTATCTTGCATTGAAGATGAACTCCTACATACTTGAGGAGGTACATTCGCAATCTACAGCAGAATTTAGTGGACAGTGCTAGAAATAATAAAGAAAATGGCAGAACATGCAAGTATCAAACCTACTGTGGAACTGCAACCATCTACTACTACTCCAACTAATGCTCACCATGGCCCTAGGAGTCACAGCGCAGCCCAGCAGACTGATGACTCTACTTCCATCCGAGTCAATGTGACTCAAAAGGTCATTGATCTCAAGTCCTGCTCAAATGTTAGATATGATAAGAGGGATTCGGTTCACGGTGTCACCTATCCATTGATGATAGCAAAGGTTGTGACTCCAGTGATTGGAAGATGGAGAGCAAAGAGATATCTAGTATCTGCTCCTTTCCATCTTGTGTCTCTCAAAGCACCTCCTCATGTGAAAGCTGCATCAACAACTGGTGATGGATGTGACAGTGACAGTGACTCCTCCACAGACTCTGACCTTGTCATCCCAGACGGTACAAATGTCAATTTTTCTATTGTAGATTGCATGCAAGCCTGGTCTACAAGTCAACACCAGATGCACAACAAGTTGGACGCCCATTGCTGCTCGCACCCGAGCCAGGTTGTTTGAAGACCTAGCCCATAATTATAGTGACTGATTTTAATTACTATAGCTTTGTAAATAGGGTGCATACCACGAATTAGCTTAGAAGCTATTGTATGTATCCTTGCGATTAGATGCAAAACTGTTATGAATAAAAAATAAAAAAATGTTGCAATACACACTTTTCAAGTCATCACAGCAAATCAAGCTTTTACCATTAAGTCACATTTTCAACCAAGAATCCTGGGATTAGGCCTAAACGTCTCACTACACGGTACGTATCGACATGTAATCATTTGTCTATTTTACGTAATGAACATGCGAACCGTTGCACCCATGGCCAGACTCTAAGAAATGTTTTAAGTGCTGTAAACTTATAAGTCTATATTTCGATCAAACAGGCTACGAAACTAGTTGTGCATGCGCACAGTTAATGTCAGTGTTAATTAAAATACAGTGTATGCATACCAAGTTGGGCAATGCAACCTCATAATATTATTACAGAAAATTTGTGTATATATTTTTTTCATATATTACTGAATTTTAAGTTTGGATACTAGTTTAGCTACATACGTGCCATCGACCACAAAATGTTTATGCTTATAAACTCTCAGCAAATTATAGCTAAGCTTTCAAACATGGCTTTAAGCTTTGGCTTTTCTTCTACCATGCATCAACAAAACTCTCAGAAACTCTTGTCTTATATACAAAGTTCCACGCAACTTGCATTTGAATTCCAATTAACGCACGCTTTTGTGCCAGGGTCGTCAATTTAAAATTTTTAATTCATGAATTATGCATGAGTGTAGAATTTAATGACGGTAAAGGTGCTTTTTGTCTTGTATCTATATATAGCTCAGGGAATTCGAATGAGAGGCACAAAAAATCGATGACAAAAGCGACTGACCACTAAGAAACCCAGTTTGCATAGCTATGTTCATTCAAGAATTAGCTAAGAATCTGAAAGTGAATACAGTCTACAGGACAACCTACAATTTTCAGTCACATCCAGAAATGACCCGGAAGTGGCATTTTAGATAGGGAAATTCAGTTGTATGGGGAATGGCTGCATGAAAAGCTCCTGCAACAAGTGAACACTACGAGCTATTGAGGGGATTATGGCAACATACATATGACTAGTTTTCGTGACAAAGAAATTTTATTTTCACCATGTCTGATTTATTTTAGCTACTTAAGGTTAGAGGTTTTTGAGTGGGCGGGGATCAAAATAAACATTAATGATATTTATAGGCTAATAGAAACTCTTGATACAATCACAAAACCGAGAGCTAGGATTTGGTCTCAAAATGGCTTATTATTGCTCAAAAGGGTCAACGGTCACATTAAAATATTAGCAGATCTGACACTAGCTGATATAATCATAGCATTGCTCATCTGGTTCATTGTCTGATTCATGCTGCTTCATCACAAGTAGAGTGCGGATCGACAGAATGGGCCGAGGCTTGTGCAGCATTGGAGCCATCATTAAGGGTGGTCGGACATAGCAACACGCGAATATCGCACGAAGAGCGCGGGCAGGAAGAATTGCGTCATAATTGTGTCGTTTAACATCACCACAAACCTCAAAGGAAGTATAGAATGATTGCGCATGAAGATTCTGCGCGGGATCTTTACAACTAGACAGCTGGCTACTTTTTTGTTGCTTTTTTTACAACACAACAAGCCCTCATCAAAGAGAAAGGTCTTCAAAAGAGGCTGACACCAGGTGGCAAGTATTCAAGATGCCTGGAAGAAACAGAAAAAGTTTAACACTACTACTATACACATCAATAACCAGTAATTGGGTAAGTATCAAAATTGAATGGTTTGTATTCCAGAAGTATAGAGCTAGTGTAAATATCATATCAATGCCAAAAAATTAAGTGTCGATGAACTGGTTGGCTTTCAGGTGGACTATCAAGACGACTCTAATACAGCAACAGATATAGTATAAGAGCTGGTTTTCTAAGACCAAACAGATGGATGCTAAATCCAACTTGAAACTCAATGACGAGGAACTGTGCTGTTGAGGAGACAAAGTACGGTCCAAAAGACTCCAAAAACATAGGTGAATTTCTGCCAATATAAATTGTGGTGTACCACAAGGTAACAAGTACGATGTCACTCCTACTATAAAATCTGTAAAAAAAAAAAAAGAAAAGAAAAAACCCCAAAAAACAAGACTTGCGATCAACAAAAAAACAAACAGTATTTTTATTTTTTTATTTAGTTTGTTTATTTTTCTATAGAATTTCTGCTCCATATTGAAAGTGCTCTAGCTGCTACTTCAAGGTGTACAGATGCCATACTGAAAGAAGAAGAATGATACAAGAAGTGAGACAAACATGCACAAGTCAAGAGTACGTACTATCCTAAACAGCTATAGCCTGGTAATTTTTGTCGTTTTTGTTGTACACAAGTGTATATACCTCTCCATAATGTTGTTTTCTAAGAAAATCTCACTTCAAACATTCATACTTAGCACACACAGAGTAGATGCATGCAGAATCACATTTCATGGTAATAGTAAAGACACATGGAGCTATAGACCATACACTACACTAGCAAATCAGTTCACTCATCATGGTACATGATAATTTGCAGTACTAATTGGATTACCTTCCTTTCAGAACAGAACTTAGCTAGTCCCAGAGTTTCACAGCAGTATGGAAGCATCACCAGCATACTGAAGCTAAGACAGAGGCGTGGATCTTAAGAAACCAACGACAAAGCAGTGTGGCTCATTTCATCTCGGTGCTCTTCAATTAGAGAGAAAACAGTCTGTCACTTTGAGGCAAAGTTAGCAGCATTGAGTAGACCAGTCTGACCACCGGTAATACCTCAACCATTGCTCTCCTTGTCACCAACCATATTTCACCTCAGCTGGCCGTTCTTTAGCAGCTACCACGATCACAAAAGATTTCACTCTGATCTGCCACGTGTACAAATTATTTTCTACTCGCGTTCAATACTAAATAAACCACGTAGGCAGACAATCCACTTCAAACTGCCTGACGTTAGCTCTTTAGAAGTACGTATTCTTTTTCCATTTATTCGTCCCTGGTTGGTTAGATCAGTGGGTGTGTCGAAAAAAATCGAACAAAGACAGTGGAAGCAGCCAAGAAATGGCAAAAAAACGATACGTAGAAGTGTTGAGCTGCTAGGTATACCTCCTTTTTAGTTCTTCGATCGTTCTATGCGATAAGCAGAAAACTGGAAGTCAGTGAAAAAGCTGCTATTCAGAAAAAAAAATTCTAGCGTGCGCGATATCAATTAGCGCTACCTGTTTGTGTAAAAATCTGCACAGAAAAGTTGATATTTTGTGTCTTTTGCAAGTTGGAAATTTCCCTAGCAACGCGGTGTGTGGGCATGTCCGACCACCCTTAATTTATGGTTTTGCCTGGTGCTTCCAGTCAGTGGCAAAGGGGGTCCTTGAGCACCCTGACTGGAAGCATTTAGAATCTCGATCTATTTCTTATTAATTACTTCTTTCTTGTTTTAAGGTATTTTCCAAGTTCAGTTGATGTCTAAGCTCTTGTCAAACTTCAGAACTGTTCGATCCAAATCGCTCATGATCAGCATGCAGCTATGCCACTGGCTGGCTACTCAACTGCTAAATTTGGGAGAGAAAAATTCTCCATTCATTCCCTGTACTGTCAGCCTACTTAATGATTATGGATATACCATAATAGGTGGATTGTTTTTGTAGTTAAAAATATTGTATAAGCGATAAAGGATATACTATGTACTTTTAAATTTCATACACACAGTTTGGATTTTGCATTATACTAAAGTTACATTTTTTTATTTGAACAACATACAAAAATATTCACTGTATACAAAAATTTTCCTGCTACAGAATGTCATAAATTATAGCATTGATTTAATTGTGATGCACTTTATTTAGAGTAGATTGATTGGCTTAATTTGTGTTGTTTTCCCTGGAAACTGCATGAAATCCTGAATTTGTTTACCTGATAGACTTTATGTTCAACTGCATGCAAGTCAGTTATTATCTGGCTAAATGCATCGTGTAGAATGTCTCTCTTGTATTTTCAACATACATAGAATTTTTACTATTGTTAATTTAATTGAGGCCTCGTGTGAAAAACAAACATTAGCTCAAATTTAGTCTTGTACCATTGAGAAGCTCTTGGTGTATTTAAGGATCTCTTTGATGTATTTCTCATATTATTGTAATTATAGCGTCCAAGCATCTCAGTGTGAGTGTTACCCAAGTTATGAAATGTTAAGTTTCTTAGCGTCCAAAACATAAACCAGGTATCATGCAGAAATAACGAACTTGATAGCAATGACATAGCCTTGTCCCTAGGCTCATCCCTCTTGGAAAAGTAAGGAGAGTTAGAGGTCCTGGTACACGATGTCAAGCACATGACGCTCAGTGGTAGAACAGACCTAATTGACCTATGCTCATGCATGCTGATTTAACACCAGAACGCATTGTGATTCCTCTCTCTGACAAGCCTTTGGGGACTACTATTCATAAAATCTGTGAAAAGGTGGTTTAAGACAATTGTTGACTGCTATGGATGCTGTCCAGTTCCTTTTGCTAATTGGAGACTGGGAAATTGTACTATCCGAAAACAACTCGAAGCCTCAAATCTCTTAAAAAATAGTTAAGTTGTAGCTAGTGTAAGGGGAGTGGCACCAGCATTGGATAATCCAAGTTGAGCACAAGCAACAGAAGCTTCTCTAAAGTCTGTCAGAGTCCACCTGTTCTGGCCAGAACAGAGTACTGAGCCTTCAACAGTATCTTTAAATAATGCACACTACACTTAGTCTATTGGGCAAGATCAGTAGGCGTGGTCTTTAAACCTTTAGAAAGGCTTGGATCTCAGCAAGTATGGTGTTTTGACTACCAAAAATACAATTATTCAAGATATTACTGATTTATGAAGATTAGTTTCTTCAATTTTGTCCCTATAGCGTTTGTTGTTGAGAATAAGTGGTAACAGACATATAGACAGACAGTCAAAATGACTGCGGTAACCCTCTGCACGTGCCGAGGCTTAATTAAGGTGCTTCATCACAGCTTCTGTTGCAACTTACAGTAATTTACAGTATTTGAAACTTCAATGCTAAAGGTAGTTAACTGTACAATGCCTATTGTGGCAATTGTGGCTGCTTCACCTACACTATATTGAAGTGACATATTGCGTATGATCATGAGGCCCGCTCCCTTATTTTTCGAGAAGGGTGATATGATGAGATTTCATAACGTTTTGCTAACAATCATTTCGCCTACATATCAATTAATTCGCCCTACACTACCGAAAGGTGATTGATGACTGCATAATTCTAATTTAAACACTTATCACAATAGCTACACTTTTAATTACTCATAAAGACAGCTCAAAAGCTTATACTTCTTTCAGTCTTTTGATTACATTCTTCAAGCTTGCATACAGATAGCTGGCTGTGGAGAAAACTTATAGCCTAAGTGCAAATTAAATGAAAGCACCAACGGTGCATAAGCCTCGGCGCACTCAACTAGCATGCACAACTAAACATGTATACATAGAAAAGATCATCAGTCACTGAGACTTCAGTATGCAACAAGGTCCACTGCCTGAGTCACAGCACTCAGTGAGCCTGAGCCTATTGAAATCAAGCTGCTGCAATCAAGGATGTGCTGAGCTGTAGTCAACCTATAGTTATAATAACCTCTGTTAAGAACTTAACTCACTGCACTCAGTGGCATGGTATGGCACTGAAGGCCCGCAGTCAGGCACTGATCATCACATAGCTAAACTATTTCTACACAAGTATTATCAGAGTCTCACTATATTCAACTTGCAATCATTGAGTTACTTACCTGTCCAAGCAGCCAAGCCAGCCAAGCCAGCAAAGCTCAAGTCCATCTATGAGGCCATAATCCAAGTTCTACGGTATTTCTAGATAACGCACACTATATGGGGTGTGATCAATGGGTGCAGTTTCGAAGCCTAAGCGTTCAGAGAAGCACAAAAGCCTCAGATCTCAGAAACTACAGTGTTTTGCAAGATTCTACACGTCAAATTTCAAGATAATATCGATTCATGAACGTAAGTACCTTCCATTTTGACTCTGGAGCTGCTGTTCTTCGTAACAGACAGACACACAAACACACAAAACGACTACCGTAACCCTCTGCACGTGCTACGCACATGCCGAGGCTTAATGAAGGCACCGATGGTGCATAAGCCTCGGCGCACTCAACTAGCTAGCACACTTACATGCATACACAGTGTAAGAAAACTACAGGCTATGATGCATCTAGTGGCCGGCATAACTAACACAACTGTGGTGAGGCAGCATATGTCACAGACTATAAACCAGATGAGCTCTGCTACGGTTATGTACATGCATTGGAATACTCAGCTGCTGCAAAGTCTAGCACTGCATGAGCTGGGCCTCACAGAGTAAGACCCTAGTACTGTGACCACTGATGCATTAGCTATATAATGATCTAGCCTGTGTAAAGTCTTTGCATGCCCTATATGCTTACATAGAAAGCAGATAATAGCCATGCAGACAGCCATGCATGCAAAGAGCCATGCAGCATTGCACCGGGTTCAGCAACACAAATTCTAGATAACACACACCAAATTAGTAGGCGTGGCCTCGAAGCTAAGCGCTCAAAGAAGCACAAAAGCCTCAAAACTCAAGAAGCTGAACTACAGTGTTTTGGACAGCAAAAAATATATTTTTACAAGATCATTCAGAGTTATGA
>CAXIPT010000010.1:449946-514038 GCA_964030475.1 Tethya wilhelma | reverse complement strand
TCATGAAAATGAAGTAGTCATGTGCCGAAATTCAGAGACTTGCCTTGTTTCATTGCTTTTTACCGCACTGCCCATTCCTACACTTCTCATTTTTATAAAATTTTTATTATAAAAATTTAGATGGCACATTGGAGAGGCTGCGTAGAGTTTGTGGGAAGTTTGTAGTCACCAAAGCTGTGAAGGTTAAGTACAATTGCTCTGAGAATGCAGTCAATTTGAAAACCATGTTTGGGATTGACATAGCTGAAGACCATTGCCAGAAATCGCTGGACATTTCACATTTTACTTAGCCAGCTTTCGCTTAATTAGAACAGCCATTTTATATGGAGAGTCAATGGGAGAAAGCTTATGCAGGCTAAAATCGACTTACCTTGAAAAAGGACTGTTCTTAGGAGATGTAAAGAAAGTCTCTTGGTACAAAAAAGTAACCGTTGCTCTTCTCTGGAATTTTCCCTGAGCCCACCCTTGTGGCTGCTACTTTTCCCATTGACTCCAATACAAAATGGCTGAACTCTTGAACTTTGACTTAGGAATCTGACAAATCTGAGGTAAATATTCGAAACCTTGATTCCAGAGACCAATGGTCAAAGTTCACTAATACAGCACCTTCAGCTCCACCTCATATTTTTCCTCGAGGCTCTGAAAACACTGAAGAGACTATTATAATTATGTACAATGTCATGCATATAATTATATACTTAAAACTTATATACCAGTTTTCCCTTGCTATTGAGTTCTTCACCAAATTTGTTTAGTACTTCCAAGGTAGTTGGACCCAAAAGCATCTTCCAACTCCCTACACTCTCTAACCAGACATGACTCTTCAAACTCATCACTCAGGGAAAGAACTACGGAGCTTCCCAAATCCAAACAATCTTTTTTCAATAGTCTTGCCACAAATGTNAGGCCTATCTCAGCCTAGGAAGGTCGTATGGAAATGGGACTGGCACCACTGTGGTGAGAGCTTTCAAATGATATGGCTTACTTGTGAAATTGGAAAATGGTAATTTATGTCAAAATCGCACTTGACCAAAGGCTATAATCCATGGTTTTTGATGATTTTCATTAAAATTTGAATCTGGCAATAAACCATACTATTTGAAAGAACTCTTTGTGCTGATCACGATGGTACCAATCCCAGCTCAATACGACCTTCCTACGCTGAGATATTCTTGATAATGTGCTGAGAACCTAAACCATCATACAGTAATGAGAAACCAAGAACCTAAAACCATCATACGTGATGAGAAACCAAGAACCCAGCAACACATTACCAGGCCTATCTCAGCCTAGGAAGGTCGTATTGAGATGGGACTGGCACCACTGTGGTCAGAGTGATGAGAGCTTTCAAATGATATGGTTTACTTGTAAAATTGGAAAATGGTAATTTTTGTCAAAATCACACTTGGCACTATAATCCATGTTTTTTTGATGATTTTCATCAAAATTTAAATCTGGCATCAAAATATATCATTTGAAAGATCGTTTTGTGCTGATCACAATGGTACCAATCCCAGCTGAATACAGCCTTCCTAGGCTGAGATATTCTTGACAATGTGTTGAGAACCTATACCATCATACATTGATGAGAAACCAAGAACCTAAAACCATTACACGTGATAAGAAACCAAGAACCCAGCAACACATTACCAAGCTTATCTCAGCCTAGGAAGGTCGTATTGAGATGGGACTGGCATCATTGTGGTTAGAGTGATGAGAGCTTTCAAATGATATGGTTTAGTTGTGTAATTGGAAAATGGTAATTTTTATCAAAATCGCACTTGACCAAAGGCTATAATCCATGTTTTTGATGATAATATTTTCATCAAAATTAATTTTAAATATGACATCAAAATATATCATTTGAAAGATCTCCTTGTGCTGATCACAATGCTACCAATCCCAGCTCAATAAGACCTTCCTAGGCTGAGATACTCTTGATAATGTGTTGAGAACCTAAACCATCCTACAGTGAGATGAGAAACCAAGAACCCAGCAACACATTACCAAGCCTATCTCAGCCTAGGAAGGTTGTATTGAAATACCATTGTGGTCAGAGTGATGAGAGCTTTCTAATGATAAGGTTTACTTGTGAAATTGGAAAATGTTAATTTTTGTCAAAATCGTACTTAACACATTATGGAATTGTCTTCCGTTTATATGAGAGGGTGCTAAAATTCACGAAGTTTTTGTAAAATTTCAGCATACAAGTCTTAATTATTTCAAATCTTGACAAAATCTTACATAAAGTGTCCAAAGATGTGTGAATTCTGACATGGGTATACAAATTTGTACACCCTTGACCTGACCAATGGTATATAAATTTGTACAAATTTTTTACATCTTGAGTGGGTGTACAAATTTGTACACCCTTCAAAATTTGAAAGTGTACAAATTTCTATACTCTTCGTAATTTTGGAGGTGCAAATTTGTACACCTCATAGATATGCAACATTTCACTTTGTTTAGCTAAAATTTTCGAAAAATTCTTACATTCTAAAGATGATAATTTTTTTCTGGCAAAAGCAGCATGTTATTTTTTAGCAATTTTTTTTCAGTTTTAACTTTAAAAATGTCGAAATTTACCAAAAAGTCTACAAGCCCTATTTCATAAACGGAAGGGTAATTTCATAATGTGTTTACTGAAGTATGAATCAATAATATATTAAGCAATCGCTCTTCAGGGCATTTGACATCCTTAGCCACACGTTGACAAGTCTCCACTGAGCCCAGTCAGAACCAACTGGTGGATTTGGAGAGTGTGTGATCAATAGTATGTACATAAGGTAACAACAATTTTGTGCAGCCTCCTTTTTTGCAGTGTTCATATTATATACATGCATCTGAGGCTTCTGAGCTGCCCATAAAAATTGACAGAGAAAAAAATAATGATTCACACTGGTTATTTTTATTGTCACATCTTCCAGGCGGAGCCAGGGCTGATCAAGGAATGTGTTTTACTCAGTAGTCTACTACTGACTTATACGCGCAAGTCATAAAGCACCATTGGATTTGTGTACGCATGCACTCGCAGAATTAGCTAATCTCTAATCTCCTTTTGCGCGCGCGCGGGTAATGGTCGCATGCAAATAATGTGAACTTGGTATGAACCATATTGTCTGAGAACTGTCAGAAGAGTGGTGGAAAAGTGTGCTATGGTTCTGCTGGCTGTTTGGCTAGTGATTGTTTCTTTCGGTGTAGGCTTGGTTGCTAAGATACTTTGGGACAAGTACCAGCGGACAGACCGAGGTATGACTCAACCTGCGTACGTTGTGGCATTGTATTGTCACACACTGTGTATCTGCTCAGTGGTTAAACCTGGCCCCAAATTAACTTAATATTTCAATATTGCTGTCATAGCTACCTAAATATCTTACCACTCTATAGTCTACCATCAATTTGTTGTTTACCCCTGTTTCGAGAGAGCAGTTTACAGTTCTCCATCACTTATCCCAATTGAGTTGGTCATAGTAGTACACTGACTTTAATTTGTTGCTCTAGAAGCATGCATGCTACTACATACATGATTTTGATATCCATACTTTCAGGTTCATGTTAATTTCTCATCCATTATTATGACACGAAATCGGGTCTCATGATAAACTTAACTAAAAGATTACAGGCGAAAAATACATACTGTGTATTCAGTTGGCCAAATTGTAGAAGA
Source organism: Tethya wilhelma (assembly GCA_964030475.1). Taxonomy (NCBI): domain Eukaryota; kingdom Metazoa; phylum Porifera; class Demospongiae; order Tethyida; family Tethyidae; genus Tethya; species Tethya wilhelma. The sequence continues at coordinate 510,371 of CAXIPT010000010.1, read as the reverse complement.
GTTGGAATGACCATTAAGAGTGTGAGGTTCATGTACGTAGGCTAATACTCTCTTTCAGTGCTGAATCATATTGCCCATGGGAAGAATTCTCTTAACACAAAGATTCCATCTTGTTTGCTTTTTCTTACGATTTGCCCATTCCAGTGTCTCATTAAATTTTCCTGAATGTTTTGTGTTTTTTTAACATGACTATTAATATTTGCCCCTGTGTGTGTGCCACCTACTTATTGTTGAGACATGAGTTGGCAGGTAGAGTGTAGACTAGCTAACATGATCGGATATAAAATGTTAGTGTCCTTGGCAGTTGCTGCTTTTATGACAGCTGAAGATTAGTTAGTTTTACCTAGGAAAGTATTATACTTTCTCATCACTCTAAAGGGCAGCAGACATAAATATTATTATGGTTGAGCACAAGCCATCAGTCAATAATTTTGTGTAATCCAAATAATGCACACTTGTCAATTTGGTAAGGGTTGTCAATATAACTTACCAAGGAACTTATAAATAGTGCACGATTGTAATTGAGGAAAGTGGGGAAAAATTGAGGTTTACCATTATCGCTAGATACTTTAATGATGGTCACTTTATGCCTTATTTTTAGGTGTATGTATAGCTATATATTGGAAAGAGAATGAGCTAAACATGTGAAGCCTTTCATTTGTGCTATAAGTACTTAGTTTTTGCTGAGTTATTTGTGTAAATATTTATATTAGTGTTCATCTGTGCCATTCCTTTGAGCCCAGTACTACTGTACTTGGAATTATGCTGTTGTTTCAATCTTGCAGTGTTTCAAAGGGTCACTCTGCAACACAATGATTCATCTCCAAATAATATAAATGAATTTGAGAAACTTGCGCAAACGAGAGTATCGAAAGTTCACTGGAAGTTTTATTCTCTAGGAGCAGGAGAGGAACTCACTCTCAGAGATAATGTCACTGCTTATAACAGGTGATCGTCATTTTGCAAATTATATTAGTGAAGGCAAATAGCTATACGATAATATTATTAAGTCAAATTTTGCAACTTGTGTTTATGACGAAAAGTTTCAGTGACCAAAATTCCCCATTCTACATTATGCTGTTTGACATGTCTGGGCTGGTAATAGTAATGAAACTCTATAGTCACCTGGTGGACAACACTTGTAGATATCTAAAGTTTAGCACTTTTGTCAACATTACTGCCTGGACTGTTCACACTGTAGGTATATTATTCGTCCTCGTTACTTGAACAATGTCTCCGATGTTGATATGAGTGTGACGCTGTTTGAAGATGAGCTGGACTTACCTATAGGCACTTGTCCCACCTCCTTCTATTCACCAGCTTGTCACGGAGGTACATGCATTGCAAGTACTTAGTTTGGTTTGCGATCGATGACAACAGGGGCTTATGCAAGAGTCATTAGCTCTCCACANCCCGAAAACAGGTCGCCGGCAGAGCAAATACAAACAGTGTGTGTGTGTGTGTGAAACTCTGCCTACAAGACCCGAAGACAGGTCGCCGGTCAGAGCAAATAGAAACAACAGTGTGTGTGTGTGTGAAACTCTGCCTACAAGACCCGAAAACAGGTCGCCGGTCAGAGCAAATAGAAACAACAGTGTGTGTGTGTGTGAAACTCTGCCTACAAGACCCGAAAACAGGTTGCCGGCAGAGCAAATAGAAACAACAGTGTGTGTGTGTGTGTGAAACTCTGCCTACAAGACCCGAAAACAGGTCGCTGGTCAGAGCAAATATCAGTGTGTGTAACTAAAAATTATTTCCTACAAGACTGTGCAGACCCTGTCCAATTTCAAAACACAAATTTATTTGAGACATAACCGTTCAAATATAGACAGAAAAAGCATTGGGACATAAATGTATAAATGATTTGTACACTATAGCCAACTTACACTTTCTAAACAGACTTGTCCATGGAGCTGAACGACGGCAGGGCAAGCGCACTACTATTCACCGAGTCCCAGGTGTACAAAAGGATGGTAGAAGCGTTTTTCTGGCCCTCATCTCTTCAGCAAACGTTCTTCGTCAGTCTTGGCGCCCAACTTTCACCACAAGCCCTTATTTTGTGTAAAAAAGCGCGCTTGCGAATGAACACCAAAAATTCTACGAGCGTCCACGCCTCAAAGTAGGCGGGGCCGAACAATTTTCCGTTTATCTAGTCCGTAGTTTCATTAAACAGGAAGTCCGCGTCATGTCCAGCGTTGTATGGGCCATTTCTGGCAATGTGTGCATTAAATAGAGTGAAAATTTAGCTAGTGAAAAAAATCTTTTTAGCATACAAGAGCCAAAGCAGGCTTATCATGAACTACCTTTCCAATGCTTCCTCAAGTGATTTTTGTGACTGAACTGCTGTTCTTTGTGGCACGCTCTCAAATAATATGGTGATATACATTCAACAAAATTCTATTTTTTTTTTATCTTTGAACAACCCAATTAGCATTATTTAACTGTTCATGTATCACTAACTCACTTTGAATCAGTATGAAGTGTTTTCACGTTGACTAGTTAACTTTAATCTGGATTCAACTGGGTTCTATAGCTAATCTACCATCCTGAGCTAACCCAGCTTAGAGTGCTACACGTAATCCGGATTAGTTTTGATCTGGGTTAGAACCCAGGTTATAAGCGCCTTGTGTAAAGGTGCATGGGGTTTAAGCATCTTGTCTGTAGTCCCCTTCTCTGCTGCTATCACTGTTTTTCATAACAATTTAGCCAGTAAGCACAAATTAGTGCTCCCAAAACAATCCGTTATAATTATCAATTCTGAGTCATATGTCTATGAAAGCACACTGTTGACACAGACTTTTGATTAAATCAATTGCTGGACTGGTAGGACAATTAGTGGAAATGATACTTTGATACATGAGTATGTAGATATATACTCAACAAAACTGGTGTCTCAGGCCTCTAGCTGTTTCCTTAGCTTTCCTCTTTCACCTTCTCTGACTTTTCTTCCGTTTACCACTTGGATAGTGACCTTGATATCACTGAAGAAGGTGACTGATTCATGGAAGATTTGATTGCCTAGATATATAGGTGTAGTCTTGGGTGTCCAATTAAGTAGGCTCGAACTCCAAAAACAGACACAAGCCAATTTAATTTTGTTTACAATAGTACAGTGTCTTGACATGTGTTTGACCATCCTTATACATATCCCAACCACTTTTTCATACAATCTTTGCAACAGTATAGATACAGTCACAATCTACCATAGGTAAATCACTGTTTAAGTCTGGAGGAGCTATCTTGCTCTGTGCTTAGCTTATTTGTACTCTCTGTCAGTCGTCAAAATCAGCGTAACTACATACACATAATACACGTGTCATAACCCATTCATAATAAATAGCCCATATCCCTCATCATGAACATTGTTGATTCCTCATCCGAACAGTACAATAAGAAACTTCTTATGAAACGGTACTTGCACAACATTCGAATATTACTTCATCTACAGATCACTTATACAGTTTTGGTCTTCTACATTAACTTTACAGTGTCAAAATTGTCTCTGTGTCTTATGGATCACATACAGAGAGTAAAAAGCTTTTAAGGGCAATACATGGTGTTGACATTATAATCACATTGTAAATTAAAATGTTATATAATACTATGTGTGAGCCAGGACTCTAGAATCAATTTTAGAAATCCGTCTCAACTTATAACTATTCACGATCACTCACAGTGCATGCATGTATGGGAATAAGACAATACCAAACCAGAAACATGGCTTTGAATGATAATAAATTGTGATAAATTGTGACATAACAGCTGCATGTAACTTAGAATAGTAAATAGGTGAGTAAAGAAGAGATCATGAAATTGGCAGTTATTTAAAATGTTGGTGTAAACAACCTGGTATGTTATTGTACACTAGCTGTATTATATATGGTCTGTATATTTCTGTTTGCATGGCAGTGTTTGTTTCCACCTCATGGTCCACTTCTTCTGGTTCCTGCCCCCAAGGTCCCCCTTCCATTGCCTTGGCTAGGGTTGGCAAAATGTGATTCTAGGAAACCTAAGGCCTTGCGCAAGCTACAGTGATTAATTACAAGTTGTATTAGTGCTGTGTGTATACAAGCATCAACAAAATGATTTATTCAAAAGAACAAATTAAGCTCATTTAATTTGACTTGAATGTATTCAATACTGCATATATTATGTTAGATAGATATCACAATCATAATAATCCATATGCTTAAGGCACACTTTCAGTGTCTAACTAGTACGTTGAGTCAGTAGCCATGTGTGCAACCGTTCTACTTTTCTTTATTGCAATGACATGTATCAATCAAGGTAGGTATGTTATGCCAGGTAATTTATACTTGCTATAATCTTAGTTAGATTTGTTGCAAAGTAGCTCAAGTTGACTTGAGTCTGTTCACATAAATGTTATTACTTGAATGTGATGCACATTGAGTTGCATACTATTGTTTAGCGACTGCCCATGAGAGAGTCGTAAGTGATGATTATCTGGAACCTGGTGAGATGCTTTTTGGTGATTTGGTACTAACTCAAGATCAAGTTAGAGAGAAGCTCTTAGGATATGTTAATCCTGGGTGGGCTGGAATGGAGATTTGGATTAAAGATGCTACTAAAAAATGGCCAAATGGAATTGTACCATATGAAAAGGACTCTTCCTTAAGTATGTGATACTATATATTGTGCCCAGCTGATAATATTTATTATAGTATATGTTCGAAATAGCCATAGGTATGATTGGCGCTGTTGATGCTGCATTGATTGAATGGAATTCAAAAGTCCGCTGTGTTAAATTTGTCAAAAGAACAACCCAAACTGACTATGTGATGTTTAAGAAAGGGAAAATGTATGCCATAATTTAATAATTGGCAAGCAAAATTATATACATACTGTGACTATGATTCTGCAGGTGTATATCACATCTCGGGAGAAAAGGAGGGGTTCAGTACATAACACTCTCAGAGGACTGCCGTGTGGATTATGATAGGGTGGTTGTGCTACATGAAATGCAACATGCTATTGGTAGAGAGCATGTACATCAGAGATGGGACAGAGATAACTATGTTACTGTAAACTGGGATAATATCATTGGTGAGCTAATATGAATAAAAGAAGATAAGTAATGGATATGCCATAATATTTTCTTACTTTAGATGGAAGAAACAACACTGCCTTTATAAGATTCCCTAAAGACAAATACAATGCTCAAGGAATTCCATATGATATTAAGTCAACAATACATTATGCAAAATGGGTTAGTGTCAAATCTCCAGATCTTGCCAATATGACTCCCAAACCCTCTACTGGCATTACTGAAGATGAAATGGGAGGTCATCACCCTGATGGTCACCTGCGAGAGAGTGATATTCGCCACATTAACAAATTTTACGGTTGCTAGCCTAAAGTATAGCTGTTAATGTCATCTATACAATTTTATACTCATGACACGAATTTGAATTTATCATTGTAATGTATCACCAAAAAATCTAACAATTCGAGCTTTCAAATTTGCTCTCCCCAACAGAGTACAAACAATTAAATGGGATCACATAAACTTCACTGGGTATACTCATAGAGAGCACTAGTGGAAAGCCACAGTTGTGCCATTTTGTTCTAACGTATATACATACGTACTAACTGACTTACTCGAACAGTTACCAGAGAACCAGAATTGAGAGTTAAGCCAACTTTGACAGCATTAGGTAAGTCTATTCTAGCGAACTATTACTACCTTCCTTCATCACACTTAAGCCTATTGATAGCTTAGAAACTTAGTATAATATCATATACTTCAAATCTATCTTCTGGGTGGAGTTCAAAGGTTATTATCTATCCACATGCACCAGGCATTTAATGCCCATGCACATTAGTTCTCATGCACCAGGCATTTAATGCCCATGCATATTAGTTCTTATAATGCATGTAGCCACAGTCTTAATTTCGGCAGTGCCGCACATATAATTATTATTATTATTATTATTATCTCGAAATACACGCCACAATAGGCGCAAAGGGGACAAACAAGCACACAGATAAGCACAATGTCATACATCAAGCACCAAACAAAAATTTAGATAGTTAAAAGCTTAAGACTTTAGCCGAGATCTAGTTCTGTGCGCAACCGGAATACATAACTCTTCATCATCATGTTTCACAACCTCAAAATCAGGTTGATCATCTCTAGGCTCAAAATTAATCATGCTAATCTCAGGTGGCATGAGAAAACGATCAATATCACGGGCAGATGATCCATCACTAGATCCTGCATCACTAGTAGCCCTCACACAGTCTCTAGATATCTTCACAGGTGACCACGAAAGCTTTCCATCACTATCCTGAACACATATACCATGAGTCTGATCATCCAATTGATGGTAGAACACATCAGACTGAGGATCATCAATTTTCGAATTACTCAGGCTAGCTGACCTTCTTTGCTAGTTGCATCTCAGGCTCAATTGAAACACACTCAACACTAGCAGACGTAACAGGCTCAGAGTCCAGTATTGAAGGCACTGAAGCCCAATTGCACCAGACTCAACACTCTTTACAGACTCAGGATCATGGTTAACAGACTCAGAGTCCAGGGCAGCAATGCTATAGCAAGGGAGGGATTGCAGTGGGATGAGCTTTAGGAGACAAACAGATAGGAAGAAGCAGACTCTCATTGGGAGCCACAAGAGGGTTGACAGCAGCACTGTGACATAGCTTATTTTTCGGGATCTTCGAAATCTACAACTTCTCTTCCTGTTGGGCTTATGGTGAAAGGCCAGAAGAAACTGACAGACAGGCCTGTTCTGGACTTCTTAACATCCCAATTAAGAGGCATCTTTGAGCATTACACCAGTCTCTTGCATATAGTGGCAAGAGCTGGCAGGGGGAATCCAAGCCTATTCAAGGCGGATAGATCACCATCAATAACACAGAGATGCTACTCTTAACAGCCATTTTTTAAAATTTTTTATACGACTATTATACATTTTTTAATTGTGCTTAAAAATTGCCAGAAACTGCATGATAAGCTATTTATCTACAGATCATTCTCTGAATCATTTAGGACAAAATTGATTGACTGAAAGTGAAGTATACACATATACTGAAATTGAGATATGCCTTGTTCCAATACTTTCATGCACTTTTTGTCCCTCTTGATGATTGGAACTGCCATTATTGACAAATGGAACAAACACAAAATGAAACAGGGTCCTTGGTGCACAAGGCTTGTAAAAAAGGTGAACATGTTGACTAAATGAATGAACTTTCATTTTGGATGCCTTGCTATACTGGTTTTTTTTGTGAGTTCTTGGCCTTGGTATACATATGCATGACTCCATATTTTTTTTGCAAGAGTATCTTAGTCGACATTACTCTCAGTGACAATGAACATGACTATGACTATAGCTTGTCTCCAAACTATATTAGTATAATACATAAGTCAACAAGTTTAGTAATCAGTACATATCTGTAACAAGTAGTTAAAAGTATAGAAATGGGGCAGTATTTTTAAAGGTGATGAAAGAAGGCAAGTCTCTGAGTTCTGGCACATGATTACGAGTGCTTCATTTTCTTGATAATGTAGTTACCTTGCTCCATCACCAGTTTTTGTATAAGTGCAGGTTCGTTTAGAGAGATTGCCAAAGTATGGTTTAGGTAAGACACAGTATATGGGACATGCACAAATTAGACCTTGCCATGGCAATTAATCATGTGCATCACTTTTTACAGCCAGAAAATGTTTCTCTTGCAGTCAATTCTAAATAATGCACACTAATGATCAACCTCGAAGCTTAGTCTTCTGAAAAGACAAAATGCTATACGTAATACTTAGACAATAATATTATATTTTCAATATGCTGCATTTGATGACGCTGTTCTTGAAGTAACTATATAGCCACCTTAATTGGCACACCCGGCCTCATGCTATAATTGTGCCAAGGATCGATCATGCTGCAATAAAAGCTGACCACACAGATACTACTATGTGAGTAGAAACAACTACATGTGCTATTATACAGCCAGAGCACAGTTTCCTACAAAAGCTAGATGTCACAAATTCTAGTCAACTGCATGGCGACACTGTTCCTAATTCCTTTTCACAACCTGCAGTACGTACGCAAAACACAAATTTGACAAATTAACTTGCATTATAGCTATAGTACTAGTTACGTAACAAAACTCTAGAAAAACATTGTCGCTGTAGATTTAATTGTTATATAGTTAATAAGTTCCAAATTATGTACGTTTCAATAGATAGCATTTTACACAATTTGATGCATACAAGATCTGTTTCCATTACTACATATCTGTTGATGTATCGCATCAATCAGTTGTCAATAGATAGTACACAATTTGACTCTGTATATGTATGAAGACAAGTATATACATCCAATATTTTTTGCCAAATGTGTTATATGGTGAATCATATCTTGTTATTAGTTGTTCCACTTTATGTGCCTTTCAAAAGATAGTACAGAATTTGACACTGTAGTGTATGCACAAAGACACGGATTAGTTTGTTAACAAACTTTAAAATAATATCCATTGTTATGAAGTATGAGTTAAGTTCCAAATTGTGTACTTTTCTAAAAACAGTACAGATATGAAACATACATGAAGACATGCATTAGTTTGTTAACAAACTGTAAATTGAAGTCTGAGTTAAGTTCCAAATTGTGTACCTTTCATACAGCAGTACAGATATGAAACTGTAACATACAGGAATTATAGTTAGTTAACAAACTGACAACAGATCATGTACATAATGATGTGACTTTACACAAGAAAAAAACATTGGATATATGGAAATAGAAAGCATAAAGGAATGTCTGTTATAGATTGTTATCCTGCTGCAGGAGATATTCTTTCACACTATATATTGAGTCCCTCATACTGTATATAACCCATAGGAAGAATTGCAATGTATAACATAATATATTGATTCCTTTCTTTGCGATGTGGCCATTCCTGCAATGTTTTCTTTACTTATGTTAAAGGAAGTGTGTCACTATATAAGCGGTGTTTTGTTACTATAAATGGGTTGTAAACAGAAACCTTACAGTATTAAGTGCGCATTATGCGAGCTACTTAGGCTTGTAATAACAGCTGACCACGTAGTACTATTACGCGAGTAAAAGCAAAATGCGCAATACACGGAGTAGTCTGCAAACGTTCCCGGACGTGGTACCCGCGTATCAACAAAAAACGTCACAAAACGTCATTTTTATTTTTAGCAACAAAACACCGCTTATATAGTGACACAGTTCCTTTAAAGGTAGACACAAATGCAGCTCTTTGACAATAAATAGTACAGGTATTAAGTAGATAAGGTACGTGGACAATAAGAAGCAACAAAGCAAAAGTACTGGTCATGGTGATTGCAAGATTGGTGGAAAAGTGTGACCATGCAGGTGATTACAAAACTGATTTAGTAAATACAGCTAATAGCAAATGAATAAGTTCAAAAAAAACAAACACCAATATTGTTGCTTGAAAAGTGTGACCAGGAAGTTGAAGCATGCTATTTGTTGTGCACTAAGGTGCAAATTAGTCAACTAAAAGATGCATGTAGGTTCTATCTTACCTTAGTGTTACAAATTTTTGAAGGTACTAATGTTTGATATTTTTGTGGATTGATATGGAAAACTAAACTAAAAAAAAAAAAAACTAGTTCACGTAAAAATCAACTTCTCGGAACAAATTGTAATAAATTTTAAATATTATTATTAAGTTGGTACAAGTATAGTGTACAGGTGAAGCCACTTCACCACGTACACTATGTGTAGTAATGTAAACCACTTTTAAATGTGTACTGTTAACCACTTCATGCGGCTCCTCTTCTACTACTATGCTATAACATTAATTACATTTTGGCTGCATCTTCAACAAAATAGCAAAATTTAATACCAGTATAATCCATTGAATCTGCAAAAAAATCCACCTGCAAATTGTAACATTAAGGTACTTGTCTTTTTGTATTATAACAGGGGCGGAGCAACCGGTCAGGCCAATCAGGCTATGGCCTGACCATTTTTTTCCCAAAAAAAGTGAATAGGTAAAGGGTTGTTTAAAGTTTATTGCACGTGCGCGAGCACATGGTAAATTACTCAGTTTAGTGTGTCGCTAGACATGGCCAGTTTGACTAACCTTGTTGAGTTAAGTAGAGACAAGATGAAAGACAATCTTCCAGATATTGGTGATAAACCTCATCAACCCCTTTCTTTTTCATTTCCCAAGCGTGTGTATCCAATACAAGTGTAATGCATGTGTATATAAATATTTATGTTTGTGTGGCCCAGAATGCCGCAGAATCCACCTCTGAGCATAAAATATCCAAAAATTTTCTGGGGAGGCATGCCCCCAGACCCCCCTAGAGGGCCTGAGCCTTCAGCCCAGGCCTGACCACTTAAAAATAGCTTCCTCCGCCTCTGTATAATGATGCTGAAAGGATATATTGTTTTGTTTCAGTATTGCATAAATTCGGACTAAAAATCTGGCGACTTGAGACACAAAATGTGTGGGCAGTCTGGATGTCTATGTACATGAAATGTGATCAATTGTGTTCTACCAGTGTTTTACTGACTGCTTATTTTTATGAATTTTTACTTCAAGATAGGTTCAAAGGTCATTGTCTACATGTAGGGACTAACTGACTCTACATGAGTGTAAAAGTACCTGCATAACTTTATACTAGGTTTTAAAGCTTTCTAGCACTTGTTTTACAATGAAAGTGAATGCCATATCCATTCTTCTTTGTGCTATCTGAGTTCTCTGGTTTCAAGTGGAACACATATGAACTGTAATGCCTTCCCACTAGTGATATTTAAAAATGAGTGTACTAAGGAGTGCCTCTGAGCAAGTTTGAAAACTCTACCTTGTTTTGCCGAAGTTTTATGATAATAAATATGTAGCTATGGGACATGAATTCAGCCCATTCTTAGTATAAGTACTACCATAATAATTATGCTTGCAATGTTATGGCACAATTAAACTGACTGCATGCAGTCTACATATGCATCACAGTATTGAGATGAAATTAATTAATGTTACAATTATTACCCACTGATAAGCTTGCACAAAAAACATTAGATTGAACTCAAGCATACATTCATTACAGTTAAATCAGTCTTGAACATTAGCACAGTGATGGTTGTAAGGCTAATCGCAATCTACTTCATCTTGAGGATAAGCACGGTGAGCATCGCTGGGGTATTTTCGGTTAGCAACATCCTGGGGATAAGCACGGTATGCTACATCTTGGGGATAGGCACGGTGATCGTCACTGGGGTATTCACGGTGAGCAATATCTTGGGGATAAGCACGGTGATCGTCACTGGGGTAATCACGGTGAGTAACATCTTGGGGATAAGCACGGTGATCGTCACTGGGGTATTCACGGTGAGCAATATCTTGGGGATAGGCACGGTGATCGTCACTGGGGTAATCACGGTGAGCAACATCTTGGGGATAGGCACGGTGATCGTCACTGGGGTACTCACGGTTAGCAACATCTTGGGGATAGGCACGGTGATCGTCACTGGGGTAATCACGGTGAGCAACATCTTGGGGATAGGCACGGTGATCGTCACTGGGGTAATCACGGTGAGCAACATCTTGGGGATAGGCACGGTGATCGTCACTGGGGTAATCACGGTGAGCAACATCTTGGGGATAAGCACGGTGATCGTCACTGGGGTATTCACGGTGAGCAACATCTTGGAGATAGGCATGGTGATTGGCATGCTGAAGTGCTTGCTGTTGGATATACTTGAAGTATGCAGGAAGTTCGCGACATTCTCCAAATTTAGAAAGGTAGGAGATGAAAACAACAGCAGTTATAATGTTTCGGATCATGTTGGTGGTAATCTTGCTTTATCCAAAAATGAATAAAGCACTAAGCAGCTACACATTTATACCAGTGTATCAATCAATCAATGTGGAAGGTGGTTGTAGCAATGTTCTAAACTGTCTGCCAGAATAATTATATTGTAGAATTATTTTTGCTTTAAACTTGTACAAACACATGCTTGAGTTAACTGTGCACATACTGAGAGATGTGTAATAATATAATTATAGAGAAAAGAGTGGAGAATAAAATTATAGCACATAAGTAGAACTGAAAACTATACTTATTAGTTATTTTATTCCCTCTCATTCATTAAATTAAATTGCATGCAATCGCTCAATCAAATGTTTTGTAGCAACAAACAAATCTTTTTACAGCTGATCAATAAAGACTGCTTGCTAAAGTAAAAAAGATAGTGTACGTGTTGTAACATTAGTAACTATGCCTAATTTGTATATATAAAGGGGGAGGGGGATGATGCTTCTCCAGACAAGGTTTGACACAGTTGATCTTTGCTTGACCTATTGTATTTAAAATTGTCCACATGTTCAAGCAGTACGTACATTATACATGCAGGTATAGAGAACTAATAATGAAAGGTCGACTGTGTCGAACCTCTGTCGTTACTCTATAATTATATCCTTCCTGGCTATACCATTATATGAGCATCATTATATGGTACTCATTGGTAGATGTAGAGTAATACGACATAATTATTATATATCCCCTTTCAACTTAAGAGCTCGAAAATAGTTAACAGATGGTTGCACCATGCCCCCTCCCATTCAACTTAAATGTAAGAAAGCAACTCTGCACAAGACAGTTTCAGTCTATTTATTGACTTTTTTTGACTATTTGGGCCTTTTTCCATGTGCTTAAATTCTTATAGACTTGCTAGTTCGAGATAGTACCAGGCTACACTTTTGTTCATTCTTAACTGATTAACTTGCACACTTCATCTCAATTTCCAAAGAAACAAAAGAAGGCTTCTTCTGACACCAAATAGACTGAAGGGATGATCTGTTGGCAACTACTAATGAATTGTTGATGTCATTACTGATAATTCCAGACTCAGCTTCACTCCTCTATATATGTACTTTTGACATTGTTCTAGCTACATGTACTTGCAATTGGAAGACTTTTCAATTTGTAATAATTGACACTCTAGAAGCTTGTACAGAGGTGTACTTTAAAGCAATTAGAAATAATTAAGTGCACCATGACATTGTGTAAGGTAGTCATGTCTAATACAACTAATGTAGATGTACTGTCAGAGTTCATTCATGTGCAAATGTCATTGAGCTCAGTAACATAAAATGACACAGTGCTCACTCAATCTGACAACCATTTCTATCTTATCACATTTTGCTCTTTTTTTACAATTTGGCCATTCCTGTATGTTTGCATTGCATTTCTAATGTTTTTTGTACTTGTAAATAATAGTTAAAAGCTGAATCCAAGGTCTCTCAGTATTTAGAGACCTGAAGGCCCAAGACTGTAGTGTCCCTAGCATAGTACTTGTGACAACTATATTCTAATAATTAAGATAGACAGGAAGCTGCTTAAAGAATCTAAAAAATATGTACTTCCGGCCTGAGTGCAGCTAGCACTCGGTATAGCTAAGCTTTGCTATTCATTTACATTTGTTATTTAAAATTGACTGAAAGATAGGGGAAATTGAAGATTAGGTCAAGTTAGGGACTCAGTAACAACATGCTGGCATCGTGTAAGCATGTTTTCAATGAATACATGCCGTGACCACTGCTTATATTACACGTCTTCATTATGTGGCCAATGTTCCCAGCAAATTAAGACCAAAATAATACCACCATCAACTGTTTCTTTCACAGTGCATGTGTCTACCATTTTTTGTTGTTCGTTTTTTTTTTTTTTTGCATAATAATTCTTGTATAAAGGATACATGAATAGCCATGGGCAAGGATGAACACTTTGATACATATAATTGTTCAGAGTTCATGTTTAGATCTAGTTCTAGTGGTTATTGGGTCCAATTGGAAGTGTTTCTATAGATTCAGGCCTGAAGACCCATCTACAACACTAAAGCATACGGCATTCACAGCAGACTGGGGAATCTCGAGTTCTTCATCCTCTTCAGAGCTGGTATCATCACTACAACTTTGATGTATGGGGTGGTCATTGGAGAATGGTAGCTTTGGTCTTGTCCTTTGCCTTCCAACTACAGGTGTCCACTTAGGTGCTTCAACAGTATAGCATACTCTAGTAGGTTGAGTAGTTGAGTCAACAGAAGCATTGCTATTATTCGATTCAGAATTTGCTATCAGAAGCTGGTAAGTAAGTGATGTCATTGGAGTACTACCACTTCCACCAGACACTGCACCCTGAATAGAGACTGGTAAATCAGAGTGTTGGGCACTAGATGGGGTACAAATTTGAAATTTGTTGTTAGTAGCCTCTTCCATGGACTCCAGATTTACTTGGGCATCTTGATTATTCTTAAACTCTTGGTTCTTTTCCTCTGCTTCCTCCCCTTCTTTAGACTCCATAACTGAGGCTGACAATAAAGCCTCTAACAATGATATATCACAGTCCACAAAGCATCTAGTAACGTCAAACCCTCTTGAAGCTGATATATAGCTGACTGAGAAGGGGAGACCTAGATTACGGAGGGCTACAAAATCACCCTCCAGCACTGCTACTTCCACGACTCTGTTTTTTTTTTTTTTTTGGTTAAAAATCTAACAGATGAGAACTTATTATTAATTCTAAATAATCAAAGCACTATCTTGAACAGATATCGGCAACTTTATGAGATGCCAAAATAAAGGAAATAATTAAGTTTATCTATTACCGGAGACGTTAGAAGCTAATAAAGCTAGTGCTCAGTTGTGTAATGTTCCATTTATACAATTAATTGCAAGCTGATTATTTTAAGAAGCTTCCTAAATGCTATTGTCTATAAATGAACAGGTAAGCTGTGGCTTCATTATATTAATTTGTATCCCGGGAAGCCATACTATTAGATTTAGCGTGCTGGAGTGCAATGACATAGCAAAGAGAAATGAAACTTTATTTGGACGTTTCGGCTCGAGATCCTTCGTCAGCAAATACAAAAGTGAGAGAGTGGTGAAAAGCAGGTATAAATATGTGTGTATGAATCAGAAATAAAATTAAATAAAATGATGATGTATGTAAACAAGATCTAAAGGTCAGGCTGGTCGGTTCAGGTGAGGCTGCCATAGGTTGCTCAAGTGCAATTAAGCCACAGTCCAGGTTCATTGTGTTCGGGTGAGAGCTGATTAACCCTTGGTGCACGTGCACAGCAGGGGTTATGGTAGTCGTTTTGTCTGTGTGTGTGTGTGTGTGTGTGTGTGTGTGTTCCAACTATATCTCAAGAACGGCAGCTCTAGTCTTCAAAAGCGGCATACCAAGGTAAAATAATCGAGATTATCTAAAAAAATTACACAAAGAATTCAACAAAAGCCTGTAGTTCCTGAGATCTGAGGCTTTTCAGCCTCTTTGAGCGCTAAGCTTTGAGGCCACACCCATAATTTTGGGGGACGAGCCTGAGCGAGCTTCATAGCATAGACAGTAGAACTTAGCTACTGATATGAAATGGCCTGAGGTCCTTTTACAAAGCAATAAAAGCCTATAGTTTCTGAAATCTGAGGCTTTTTAGCCTATCTGAGCTAAGCTTCGAGGCCACACCCATTCATCCTGTTAAAATTTTGGGGCAAGCATGAGGGGCGAGCCTGATCCCAGTCAATGCGGTGGTCTTCCTGTTGGACATAGACGGCAATGCCATTCTTGTCATCAAATCTTACAGCTTGCTTGTGTTCCATCAAACGTTTCCTCAATGTTCTCCCTGTCTCACCCACATAGACATGTTGACAGTCATGACAGTGGACCTCATATACTACACCAGTTCTTCTTTCTTCAGGAACTCTGTTCTTGAGATTCACGAGGGAATGTCTGATGGTTCGGTTGGGCTTGGAGATAATTTTCAGCTTGACTGTCTTGATCTTCCTGCAGACTCTGTCTATCTTTTCCGTTACTCTTCTGACGTAGAAGAAGCACAGAATTTTGGTCTCTCTGTTCTCATCGGCTGCCGGTTGGATACATCATCATTTTATTTCATTTTATTACATCATTTCCGGTTCATACACACCTATTTATACCTGCTTTTCACCACTCTCTTACTTTTGTATTTGCTGACGAAGGCTCTCAAGCCAAAACATCCAAATAAAGTTTCATTTCTACTTGCTATATTATTGCTCTCCAGCTGGCTGAATCAAATACGTACATAGCAATAAGCGTATACAATATCGCCATACTATTAACACGTTTTTTTTCACGGTGTATAACGTGAAGAAACGTGAGCAAGGGGAAAACCGAGGGCAATATGCCTTTTCACTCAGTTTTCCCCTTTTTTTACCCTGGGAGCATTTCAAGACTCTTAAAAGATACTCCAGTGCTTCAAAGGAACTTCAGAAGACAGTTTCAAGCATGAATTTAGCATATAAACCCAAAGTTGACTTAACTTTTGCTCAAGTCAAAACTGCTCTCAAACAGCTCAAAAGTGATAAGAAACTAGCGACAAGTCTAAGCGCTGGGATACAAGCATTTTAGAACATGCCTACTGACGGGCATTATCGAAATACACTTGGTAATATTGGAAAACTGTTGGGTTGGTACTCAATATTACCTTATATATTTCCAATAATGCCCTAGTAGGCATGTTCTAACATATACAATGTCATAAATTTTGACAAAAATCATAAATTTACATTAGGTCAGCTATCAAAGCTATTATAGTGCCAGATTACATGTATATGTATTCTCAGATCCTGTTCTGCATGTACTAGCTAACTAAATTAATTATAGTCTTCGTTCATCCTCTGAGTATATAACCAATTTTCTTAAACAATCTTTTGAAAACTCGTCTAAAGTTTATTCCACCTGTACATGTACAACAAAACATCAATTATTGTTACATAATAATTTTATCATACATATGGTAGTACGTATAGTAGGAATGGGCCATAGACACAATACAAAATGTTCATGCTTAAAAATATATTAGAGAAGATAACTAAGCCTTCAAACGTATTTAGAGCCTCTCTGAGACAGCTTTTTTACTACTTGCACCATCAAAATTCACAGAAAGTTTCTAGAGTGCTCTGAAGAGAGATCACTAATGGGAAGCCACAACAGTGCAATTAGCTCCCTTGCCCATTTCTACACTTCTAATTTTTACGAACTATTTACTCTTTGTAAGAATAAGTAGTTTACAAATGCAGTACTGTAAAAGATATAAAAACTATGACTAACTATATGACTAATTTCGACACATGAGCTGGTCTCTGGAACTTTTAGTGAGTGTCCTAAGTAGTTTTAAATTCTGCACTTTTGCTATGGCAATATATAGTTGGCAGATGTTTCTGGTTTGCTCACTATATAATACGTCTGGTTACTGCTGGCATGAACCTTTACTTCTACTGCTTATAGTAGTTATCTTACATGTTTTTCCACAGTATCCCTTTCGACAGGCACATTTGTTTGTAGCAATACAAGTACCACCATTTCTACACCTAGGATAGCACTCAGGTTCCTCTACTGCAAAAATTACATTATACAAGTTAAGTCATTTACTTACAGTATTATCACATGATTCAGAAATAAATACCTATACTAATATACTACAAAAGATTAACATCATAATGGTTTTAGCCACAAATGTGTACCATCCAGCTGTATGCAAATGAACTACAGAGAATTCAATACCTATAGTTGTAGTTACTTCAGTAGTGATGCTGTGGGTTGTTCCAGCTCCTTCAGTGGTTGATGTAAGTGTACTGATTTCTTCATTTGTCACTCTTGGCTCAGTAACAGTGGGTGTGTTAATTTCTGGATTATCAGATGTGTTCGTTCCTCCATCAGTACCACTAGTAGTGGTTCTACTTTCTGCTGTAGTAGCTATTGTAGCATGACCACGATCATCCAAATCTATACCAATTTCGCCATCTGTTGTTTTGCCAACTATTTGTAAATCTGGTTCAGTGGGCTTTGTTGACTCAGTATTAACTGTATGTGTAGTGTGTACATAATTATAACTCATATGATTAACAATTGCATGCTATATAAGTAACTTACTTGGAAGATTGTCAGTCATTGATGGCTCTTCAGTGGAACCTGAATCTGAAGTAGTAGCAGACGTTGAACTTGATATTGAATCTGTGGAAGTAGATGTGGAATCTGAAGTAGAAGCAGACGTTGTTGAATCTGAAGTAGTATCAGACATTGTACTGATGGTAGTTGTTGTATCAGAAGGTGCTGTTGGGACAGTTGTAGGAATTGGAATAGATGAGGTCATAGAAATAGCGGAAGCAGTGAATGTAGTTATTGGTGAAGCATTAGATATAGTATTGTACTCAGTCAATGAAGATGCTTCTGGTGATTCAGAAGATGTAGACCTAGCCATTTTAGCCGATGAAAATAATTGTGATGAAATAGTAGACGATAATTCAGAACTTGAATCAACCACAGCACCTAGTGATGTGAAGATACTTTTAACTGCTGATTTTGATGCTGACTGGAGAATAGAGGTAGTAGCAATGTTAGTGTTGTCAGAAAATACTTCACTAGAAGAAGCTGATTCAACTATGGTTTTTGATGGCAAGATACTACTTGATGCATAGGTATGGGTTTGCACTGTAGTTGTAGATATTGTATGAGAGGATTCAATGCTTTCTGTTTTGTCTGGTGTACTGCTAGGAGTAGGCATTGATATGTGAGAGGTAGTCTTTGTGAAGGAGGATGCATGTGTGGAGAGAACTGGTGAGACAGATGATTTAAAATCAGGAGTGGACATTATGCTATCACTAGTGGGTTTCTCGAGAGTTGAAACAGTGTTTAGAATTGTAGGGGTAACTTGGGTTGAGGAAATTCGATCTGAAATTGAGTGAACTGACATACTTGCTACTACTCTTGAAGATGATGTGCTTTCTATGCTTTCAGAAACAGAATCTGATGTAACTTGAGCAGTAATAGATCTAGATGGTCGAGCAGAATTTGTAGCTGAAGGAGAGCTTGCACTGATAGTTTTCTCTGGAATAACATCTAATGACATAATCGTAGAAGTAGAAGAAACTGAGACAACCATGGTTTTTGATGGCAGGATACTACTTGATGAAGTTTGTAAATGGGATTGCATTACAGTTGATGATTCAGTGATTGTAGTGTTTTGTGGTTTCCCAGATGTAACTAGTGATGTGTCAGAGGTTAAAGATGTATGTGTGGAGAGAACTGGTGTGACATTGGATGATTTAGAATTGGTTTGTGCACTAGGAGTTGGCATTGCATTGGTATCACTTGTGGATCTTACGTGAGATGATACAGTGTTTAGAATTGTTGGGGTAACCTTGGTTGAGGAGCTTGCGATAGATATTGTTTGGTCTGAAATTGAGTGAACTGACTTAATTTCAACTGTTCTTAAAGATGATGTGCTTTCTATGTTTTTAAAAGCAGATGTATCTTGAGATGGTTGAGCGGAAATAGTAGCTGAAGCAGTGCTAGCGCTTGCATAAAGTGTGGATATAGTTATCTCCGGAGTAGTTGATATCGTACTATACTCAGACTTTTCTTGAGAGGATGTAGACATTGGTATTTCATCTACAGCTGATTTCGATGTTGACTGAATAATAGAAGTAGTAGCAATGGTAGTTTTCTCCGAAATTATGTCACCTGATGAAGAGGCTGAAACAACCATTGTTTTTGATGGCAGGATACTATTTGATGGACATTGTATATAGGTTTGCATTGCAGTTGACATTTCACTGATTGTGGTTTTCTGTGGTGTCCCAGGAGTAGACATTGTAACTAGTGATGTGTTGGAGTTTGGGGTAATTAAAGAGATACAGGTGGAGAGAATTGGTGAGACATTTGACGATCTAGTATCAGTTTGTGCACTAGGAGTTGGCATTGCATTGGTATTACTTGTGGATCTTACGTGGGGTGATGCAGTATTTAGAATTGTAGGAGTAACTTTGGTCGAGGAGCTTGCTATAGATAGTGTTTGATCTGAGATCGAGTGAACTGAAGTACTTTTAACTACTGTTTTGTAAGGAGATAATGTGTTAGGTATAGCTGTGCTTACAATTTCAAAAGCAGATATAGCCTGAACGGTATTAGATCTGGAAGCAGTTTTACTACTCGTAGAATCTGTTTTTGAAATGAAAGCTGTCACCATGCTTTGCAAAGTTTCGTAAATAGAAGTAGGTTGTGCTGTACTCATAACTGTTTCATAAGCAGATTGAGAGGTTTGTGGAATGAAGGTGACTATTGTACTTGCTAATGTTTCATAAAGAGTTGTTTCTGGTATACTTCTATGAACAGTTGAAACCAAATTTGTACTAAGAATTGACATAGATATGGATTCTGGGAGGCTAGCCGTTACTGATGAAGTAAGGATAGTTGAGCCACTTGCTGTCAGTACATGGATTGTTGAGGATGGAGTGATTTCAGTACTGGAAAATGAAGGACCCGTGCTAGTGGTTATTAGGATTGTGTTTGTTTCAACTGTGGAGGTAGTTTGTTCGTAAGTGTAAAGTGTTGAAGCGATGCTAGGTGAAACAGTGATTGTACTAGTAGAAATAGGTGAAGTAACTATGCCCAAGAGTGTGTCTGAAGTCATAATAGAATGAGGTTTAGTTGTAGAAGTGAGTGCAGAAGGAGCTATTGTACTCTGTGTATAAGGGGTGCTCTCAGTGACTACTGCATATGTTGGATTGACAGTTGATAAAAGGGTCTTTGTGGAGGCTTGCTGTGTTTCAACACAATTACAAACGTGTAATGAGGAAGTCATGAGATTTGGGTCTGGTGTACAAATAGGTATAGAATTTTTTGCAGACGATTCATCAGCAGGGATATTTGGTATCAGACTTGGGTCAACCTTATTTTCAGTAATAGTTGTGTTACTCAATAGATCTAGTGTAGTCGAGGTATTAGTTATACTTTTTGCTAAACCACTTCCTTCCATATCGTTTTTACATGTTCCTATTTCAATGCTTACTGAAATGCCAATGGACAAGCAACACACACATTTACAGACACAACTAACTTCATCACTCCCTAATCCAAATCCTCCAGTACCACTTTCGCCAAACCCAGATCCAGTTCCAGTTCCTCCAATTCCTATTCCTCCAGTACCAGTTCCTCCAATCCCTATTCCTCCAGTCCCTGTCCCACCAATACCAGTCCTGGTCCCACCAGTCCCTATTCCTCCAGTTCCTGTTCCTCCAGTCCCGGTCCCACCAGTACCAGTTCCTGTTCCTCCAGTCCCAGTTCCACCAGTACCAGTTCCACCGGTTCCTATCCCTCCAGTACCAGTTCCTCCAGTCCCGGTCCCACCAGTACCAGTTCCACCAGTCCCGATTCCTCCAGTACTAGTTCCCCCAGTTCCTATTCCACCAGTACCAGTTCCTCCAGTCCCAGTTCCACCAGTACCAGTTTCAGTTCCTCCAGTTCCAGTTCCCCCAGTACCAATTCCACCAGTACTAGTTCCACCTATACAATTCCCTCCAATCCCAGTTCCTCCTGTTCCAGTCCCTCCAATTCCAGTTTCTGTTCCTCCAGTTCCAGTCCCAGTACCTCCAGTCCCTGTTCCTCCAGTCCCAATACCTCCAGTACAAGTATTGCTTTCTACATTTATGTCAACTCCACTCCCGCTTGCACTTCCACTTCCACTACCACTGCCTATTTCTTCACTTTCAGTACATTTGCAGTTACATTTACATCCAATTCCTGTCTCTCCTTTTAAACAACTATTGTCTATTTCATCACCAATGGTATCAGAATAGGTAATAACAAAATCTGTGGAATTAGGTAAAGTTGGCTTGTTAAACAATTGTAAAGTAATAAGGATTATGTTATATTATGTTCATTTCCTAACTACGAATCAAGATTGTTAATTTGGTAATACAAGCTTATTTCTTTATAAAAATATTTTAGAAATTTCCTATAGGTATTAAAATGTATGGTGATGAACATAAGCTATGAATCTTTTTTAATACCATGTGTAAATGGGAATAATTTGATACTGTTTTAATTGTTGTGTAAAATATGGATTGTGTGGTGAAACAAAACCTAATAATGATGTACTCAATTTTAATTTATCTTTCAATATTGCAGTATAATGTTTTGCATGTTTTCTTTGCTAATAATACACTTATGATACAATGCATTATCAATATGAATAATAATAGGTTTAACTAAGTAATATTGGTGTTCATATTAGTTATAATATTCATCTGACGATAATATCTTAAAACTTAGCAAATCTATTTACAAAAACAAACCTTCCTGGTTGTAATTTTCAATCTTAGAGCCTTCAACTTTGGTCAGATGCAAAAGGAGGCAGCAAAACATAATAATCAATGAACTGACTTGCACATCCATCATGCCTTGATCTAAACAGCAGTCCCTTAACTCTCAGAGTCACTTCAGATCTTTGTTGGACTTCAAATTATTGAGTCAATTATAATATCCACTTTGAATGCAGTGAGATAATTATAAGAAATGACTAAGTGTTTTAATCTTCACATGCAGATTTGCAAGTTGTGAATGTCATTTTGTATCAGGTGTATTTCGTAACTTTCCGTCAACTTTAGTCAACATTACCACTAATGGCATAGCAATAATTGGAGCTACACACCACAATAGCTATAGATTTGCAGCAATAATAATATTATGATGGGATAGTCTGATTTGGAGTAGCAATCAGTATCGAGTAGTACACTAAAGTGGTCTTGACAATAATATAAATTATCTATAATTTTGTATACCTTTTGTCTTAAATTTATACCAGTTATATTGCCATTATAATTAACAACAAACAATAGCTAGTTAGACTGATGTTAGTGATTACCTCACCTCACAACAGTGAACATCTTTTGTGTAGCTAATAATTTGTGCCCGGTCAAGCCTGTGCTAAACCATTTGGCAGCTTATCTCCCTCAGTCAGTCACTCACATCTGCGATATATAAAACTATTTTGGCCATGTTAAGGTTATAGGTAGTTTAACTGTAAGCATATTTTTATAATTATCTCCACCAAACAATTATGTCGTTAGAAACAAGTATAGCTTTATTTACTCAATGATTCATAATGCTTACTTTAATTATAATAATATAATTAATATTTGGGTTTTGTAATTTTGGTAGAGGCATGAGAACATGAACAAGTGAGACACAAAAACAAGGACAGGGTTCCATTCAATTATAATAATACATTATGAATGCATAAGAAAATTACTGTTATGTAGCTTGATCTATGAGATGTACCACAGATGGTACTTTGCTAGTTGGCTTGTTCTGGTACACAGACACACCTTTACATGTGCATAATACTTTGTATAATAATATTTTGTACATCACAATGTTGCTATTTTTAAGTCACCATCTAGCAATGTGTTGAGTCTTTTGAGTGTACCTATAGCTATATCATTGTAAGTGAAATGGTTGAGTTGGAAAAAAACTGGATTTGATTGTAAGCCAGAGTTTATAAATTAAAAAAACAGATTTTTCCTAATGCATTCACTTTCCCTTTCTCCTAGTGCTTCCCAGTGTTTTTGTAGGACTGTATATGTATATTATTTATTATAGGAAAGTCGATTAACAATAATAGTTATCCGAGCTCTATATGAAATCAAGCATGCATATTCTGTAGTGTAGTATGACTTAAGTTTTTATGTGGTTTGAATTAGCTGACTGATACAAGCAAGGGTAAGTTTCTCGGTAGAGAAAGGCTGAGCATAAGAGACAGGCAAGGATCTACATACATTAAGATTTGAGATAGGAAATGAGATGATCCAGAGACTAAAGTTGTCAGTACTGAGGTAGTGAATGAACAAGACACTGATTTCATTATACTGAAGTGTTTGAGTCTCATTTGGAGGATCTGACTGAAAATGAGTTTGAATCTTAGGAGCCACCGTACATAACTTAGGCATCTATTGTGAGAAATCATGTCGTTCATTGTCTGGCACACAAGCTCTAAAACTTAAAAAAAAATCATTTACAGAGCTGCTAAGTTCAAGGCAATTATACACATATCTTGTCAGGTTGATTGGAAGTTCCAGTAGGCAAAAATTTTGTCTGCAGAGAAACAGGTTAACTGACCGTCCATGAGTCAGGTTATTGTGCAAGGAGTAATAGAAATGGGTGTGTGATGTCTCAATGCTATAAAATCAATCCAATAGCTTCACTAAATAAGCTATAGCTATAGTCCAATGTATCTACTTGAAAACTGTAGTTGGCTACTAATTGGCAAGTACATTGACCACAATATTTGGTAATGACTATATAATTGTAGCTAATTCTGTACATGACTTCTAATTGTTTTTTAATGTCATGTGTCTACATATCTAATGCTTTCATATGAAGGTGGTGAACTCTTGCTCAACCACAGCTAAGTAGCTTACTAAGGTGGGACAATTTATGTCATTTGAAGTATACTGATTTAAGTATACCACCAGAAAAGTATGATCATTCACTATTATGTTAAAATTACTCTGCCTGATTGAACCATTAAATTATACTTCAAAACCTTAAGCTATAACAGTATATGTACATTATCAATGAGAAGTGTAGCAATAATGCAAAGATCCAAAAAGTAAGAAGGCTATAAACACAAATGCATCCTGAGTGAATAAAGTTAACTACTGTGTGACAACAAGTTTTAAATTAGGTGACAGTACAAAATCATGAACTACATGCACGTAAATCGTTACTATCCAACTATTATGATAGTATATAAAATCACTGGGAAGACTTCACATGTTCCAGGTACTCATAGATACTAGTAGATGGTAAGAATGACAGTGTTAATTTTGGTGGGAAAATATTCAGATTATCTTGAATAACTAAATGCCTGTGTATACTCAACTCTAGAGTGGGAAAAGATGCCCTTGACAATTGGCTAGCAATAGCTCATCATAATCTGCTCTCTTATACAGATTCAGAAGGCAAAATTTTGAACTTACTCTTTTGCTGCAATCTCAATTTTTGTAAATTATAACCAGACGGGCATGATCTAGATTAAGTTGAACATAGCTAGAGTACTATACAGGTAGAATTGTCGTAGAAGCACCCATTATAGTTTCCTGGCTTTAGAACAAATTTTGCAATAATATGTGGGGTGATGATGACACCCAGATACTTGTACTCTAGTTAGCTGTGTACCAATGCCAGTGAGACTTGTAAGTGAGACAGACTGGGATCTCTTTCTCAAAATTAGTATTTGCCACGTACCACTTGCTGATGACGAATGAAGATGTTTCTTTGAAACTGCAAAATTAGTATAATTATTATACAAATATATAGATTTTACTGTAGCCAAAGTATTAACTCCACATTATAAAGGACAGTACAGTATAATACTGTAATCACTGCACATAAACAAACTTAATTTACTAAGGACTACTTCCTTAACTACTCCAACAATTGAACACTTTTATTACATATTATACAAATCAAAAGCTTTGGGGGTCATCAGACTATATATAACTGAATCTACACACTATAAAGCAATAGTATAGCAACTGCAAATTTACAAATAAAGTTTGAAGTTCTGGTCTTGCTACTAGCTTGATAAGTAACTATTCAAATTACACTCTAAAAATTCAATTTATTTGACATAAATTTCAAGCAGCTCAATTGCGAGATCAGCATAGGTGTTTGGTTCATCATGTCCACCATGACCGTAGAAGCACATCCTCAGTTCAATATCATCGGTTGTTGAACTAGGCAGGAGTTTATCAAACCAAGGTGGGTTGTTGAGGTGACAGCAAGTGTTGCCAATTGCACCACAATATTGGCCATCCCAAAGAGGGTTTTCTACGTGCAAAGTACGTCCAAGATGATCTGCTGGATCACGAACAACACTCTCACAGAAGTAGTCAGAGCCCAAGAAAGGAGGCAAGGGAAGACTGTAATTAGCATCACATGGACATACAGAATCAGTGATCGTGGCACTTCCATGGTAACCAGCGATAAAAGTCCATATGTGCTGACGAGGAGAACTAGAATCTTGCTTGTTGGTCAGGCTTAGGCCATCTACGTAATGTCCATCCAATCCACCACCATGGTTGTAATAATCCCACAGTCCCCATGTTTCTCCTAGCTGGTAAGCATTGATTCTTCCACACACTTTAGTATATGCTGAGCCTCCGATGCTGAAAGTAGTTGATGAACAGTCTCCCCAGGTTATATGATTTCGTCCACATGACCTCTTAGAGTATGAAGTCAGTTTGAGTCCAGAAGGACAGTTATAGCTAGTATCGGTCATGTTGATGAAAGTCACTTGCCTCCATCCTTTGTTGGGATTTCCACAATCATTTGGATTTTTAGACATAGTAGCGAGTAACTGTTTTACTTGCTGGTTGGTTTGATTGAACCCTCTCTCCCTTTCGTCATCTGACGGACATTGACCATTGTAGGTCTGACTATTCAACACTGTCACGTTAAGTTTCATTGGTAACGTTGAGTCTTGAGCATAGCTTACAGTTGCCATGGTAACAGCTATGATAATAACAAGATAAAACTGAGCAGCAGTGGTGTATTTTGAAGTCATCTTCATTGCTAGAAATTCTTTCCTGCAGTGCTGAATATCTTCTGAATGAGCAGTTTCAGAAGGGACAATCGGTTATTCTTTTATAGCAATCAGGATGAGTACTTGTGAACATGATATCCTGTAAAAGAGTTATTTTCAAGCATGAATAATTATTACTATTATTTTTAGGTGTCTAGACACTTTTGCTGAGCTATGAATGCCTGCTGGGGTCATCACAGTATAATTCTGTCACGTCCAGGGACCACCATGTAATTTGAGATGTCTTGCCGGGTCAATAATTCAAATCTGAGATATCTCACAAGGTCACCAGAGTGTAATTAAGTCACACCCACTGGTTAGATGTCTCATAGTATGTCATGCGTGACCACTGACTGGATACCTCTTGGGGTAACATATATCATGTTCTAAAGAATCAATTGTAGCAAAACAGATGACATTAAGTTTATAGCGTGGTTTATTGCTTGGATGGAAATTTAACCACTTAATGGGCAAGTCTGTTAACTTACTAAGATTTTTACTACACACTCCTATTGTAATTACTATCATTTAGCACTACATAGATTGCAACAACAATAAGCATGCATATCCTGTGTATTAATTCAGTTCACGACGTTCTATTATAATTATTTTGTATGTATAACAATGATTAATCTTCTTGACGTCATTGTTTGATGGAACTTGAATAGTGGCTTCAGCTTCGACCCCTTCAAACCATGCAGGTTTGGGATGAAGAAATCAACCATTCAGACGAGAGACTGATTTGAATACATCCTGCTGAAAAATTAGTCTCTATTTAGTATCCCACGAAAGCAGAGAGAGTAGTAAAAATAGCCTCTTTCTTTCAAATTGGTTATTCCCAACACCTTTTTGCATTTCATCTCTGCTGGTACATATCAAGCCTGTTATCCAAGCTAGCTAGATTCACATATCCGTCTCTAATCACATCATCTCCCCCTCCTAAGCCAATAGGTCCATTCCAATGTGCCCATATGTCACTTGAACTTTCTTGCACTCTAGCAGTCCCACTTTATATGGTGAGAATCTTAAGTATGAATCAATATATAAAGCAATTGCTCTTCAGGGCATTTGACATTCTCAGCCACGCGTTGACAAGTCTCCACTGAGCCCAGTCAGAACCAACTGGTGAATTTGGGGAGTGTGTGATCAATAGTACGCACATAAGGTAACAACAATTTTGTGCAGCCTCCTTTTTTGCAGTGTTCATACATGCATCTGAGGCTTCTGAGCTGCCCATAAAAATTGACAGAGAAAAAAATAATGATTCACACTGGCTATTTTTATTGTCACATCTTCCAGGCGGAGCCAGGGCTGATCAAGGAATGTTTTACTCAGTACTACTGACTTATACGCGCAAGTCATAATATAGCACCATTGGATTTGTGTACGTGTCACGGAAATTTTGAATCCCACCATAGATAATATATTACACACCCGGGATTGGAAACTCCGTATATGCCCGTTATTTTTACCGCGGACAATCCGATGTCAAAATTAATTAGTTCCGGAAGTGGGTAATTTGCTCTTACAAAGTGCTGTAGAGTGAAGAGTTTTGTGGTGACTTTTACAACCACGCAGTGTAAACACTGTCCAGGTGAGTCTAATTTAGTTATCATATCTGTGTTGTTATACCAACTAATAGTAAGTGTTCAGAGCTGCACTAATGCAGGCTAAAAACGCGTATTTGTGCCCAAAAGTAAACGGTTGCTAGGGAAAAGATTTTTTTTGTGGGGGAGTTTAGACTAAATTTCTATGCCTAATGTGTACAGTTAGGAGGTTTTTTCTTTGTAAATAAGCTAAAGTTTTGCATGAGCTGGTATATTGGCTTGAATAATAAATGTAATGAATGAATAATGCTAAATTATAGGTACACATGACTGAAATCATTAGTAGACAATTTTGTGGGGTATTTTTTTTTTTACTAATATTATTACATACTATTAGGTATGGCTAAAATTTTAATGATAAGGTCAAAGTTTTGCATGACCTACCCTTAGCCAGAATTTTGGCTTTAAGTTTCACAGATTTTACATGAGACATACAGCATAAATATTATGTGTGTTTTTTTTTTAGATAAGGGTTACCATATGCATACTCGCTATCTGATAGTATGCCAGGAAGGAAGTTTAGACTAAGTGTCTATCGAAAGAATGAAGAAAGAAGGAAATGGCCTGAGAAACCCAAGGAAGTGGTCTCAACTCAGCTTCTTGTGGAGTCATCTGATCCCATGCCAGAACCTGATGACCTGATTGTTTCGCTGCCCCTTAGTGCTTACACCTCATCACCAGTTGAAAGTGTTCAGACACTCAACTCTAGAATGCAGCATATAGACCTACCACACTCATGGTTTGTTGCTTCTACAACTGGTAGATCCCTCGTCTTGTATAAAGTTCGACCACAGCCCACTCCAACTATTGCAGTAGATGTATTCCTGACAATCACTGTAGATGAGCTATTCAATTGGTCACTGAGTGTATTTGGCAACAATCAAATCCAATTAGATGCTTTTCCTTCTTTGCCAGTGATGGTCACAACCGTTGATACTCTGTTACAGCTGGTGGCATTTCTGGATACATGCAAGATCTGCCATGGTAACTCAGAGAAGAACTTGATTGAAGTATGGTCCTACCAGTCGAAGACAACTCATGGAGCTGGTACGTTAAAAAAATTGCTACAACAAACTTGTACATATATAGTCACTGTTTCTTAACTTAAATTTCTAGCTGGAATAATTGACAGCTCATCACTAAGCACACCAACTATACGTCATTCCAATTGTCAGCTGCTACTACCACCTACTAGTCAAGTATCTCGTTGTGTAAGCTGCACAGCACACAGAACCACACTGAGAAGAGTCACAAACAAAGTTTCTGATTCACCGATATCAATGGCCAGTCACACAAACTATAGGTATAATAATATTATATCCTATTCAGCCTTGTATCCTAGGCTATATACAGCCAGGGAATAAAAGTGATATTTCCCTTTTTAAATTGTATGTGGTTAGATATTCCCCGATTTTCATGTAAAATCTATGTTCACCTACATAACCACCAACCATAATTCCCTACAATATAATACTATCTATGACTATAAGTTGAAACATAATAATTATTATTGCACATGCAGTGCACACTTTGTATTATTGAACAAGCATTGTTTTTCAGATATCTGTCCAACTCGGACCTTGTGAGCAGGCTAAAACATGTTCAACATGATCGCGTTGTGAAGTCTAAACAATTGGAGAGGCTGAAGCTCAAACTCTCCCAATCAATTGAGAGAGATGGTGTGAATGTTGATCATGAGATGCACAGTTTCCTAAAGGAGACAAAGACAGGGAGCACGCTAAATTTTCCAGAGAATTCATTTCAGGCACTATTTTGGAAACAACAAATGGAAGCGGCTAGAAAACAGGATTCTCGTGGAATGCGTTGGCATCCCCTAATGATTCGGTGGTGCCTTTATCTGCGTTACAAGTAACCAGCTTTAATATCTATATTATGCTCATGCATAATATTATACAAGCATATATAACTTAATTTTGTAGGTCAAGTGGTGCTTATGAGATGTTGAGAGAGTCAGGGTGTGTAAAGTTGCCCTCGCAACGCACTCTCCGTGACTATACGCACCACATACCAGCGACAATTGGTTTTTCAAGTGAAGTGGATGAAATGCTAATGAAAGCAGCAGGATTACCAACTTGTTCTCAGCGAGATCGATGTACCATCTTAATCATTGATGAGATGCATATCAGACAGGACCTCGTCTATGATCATATTATAAGCAAAGTTTTGTGTGTCCGTCCGTGTGTCCGTGTGTTACGGAGGGTCACCGGAAGTGATGTGACCTGGAACTAAAAGATGCCTTTTCTCTGGACTGTGGAGAATGCAAGCTATGAAAAGCGTGCTTAGACAGCTAGCTTAGATAGTGCTAGCCTAGGATAGAATCACAGGCGCTACAAGTAAGGCTAACTTTTTTTGAGATCGCTGACAAGGCTTACCAGTGGCGTATGTATCTGACGAAGAAGCGTGATAGAGAAGCCAATCTTTCACAAAAGAAGCGTAGCGAGGGGAGAACTTTCGCTTCTAGAAGTCTGCTTCTCTGTCGCTGTACACGAAACACAGCTAGCCAGATAACGAGTTTCTTTGCCAGCTGATTACAAAAATGGCGGAAGTCGGAAAAGGGTCGTTTGTGACGTCACGTAGTGAGGTAAATTGCTGAGCTGGCCAAAGCAAAGTAGCACTAAGCAGTGCATATAAACATGCAGCATTGCTTCCCTTTGAGTTTCCAATTGCTTATGCCAGTATTGGTGTAATTGTTGTGTGTTGCTTCAACTGCAAAGGTTAATTGTTCTAAGCCAACTGACCATAGAAGAATATTTATGCGCAATAGCTTTGCTCATCAATTTTATCTTACTATTGTTTGTGTCAATGAGTTATAGTAACTGATCCTATAAACATACACAAACAAGGAGTGGGCGAGCGAAGCGAGCCCCACTCCTTGTAATTTATAAAGCTAGAAAATCCAAAAAGTTACATGAATAACTCTGCAAAAACTGAGCGCTTGTCACTAAAAGGCTACTTAAGCTACTTCTTAGCTCATTCTCTTTCTAATGAGCCCAAAACATGGCCTATTATTACCATAGCTAAAGTACCAAACTAAATATGCCAAACCTCCAATTTCTTCATCTTCTTTTCTTCTTCTATCTTGGCTTAACTTTCTCAGAGACTATTCACATTCAGAAGCTGATTCTTGAACGAATGAAGTTAGTTTCTTCTTGTTCAGTCGCTAGCTTTGCCACCCGAACCTCTAGATACAAGGTGATCAGTGCCTTCTCTATATGGCCGCCATTAAT
Organism: Tethya wilhelma; assembly: GCA_964030475.1. Lineage (NCBI taxonomy): Eukaryota > Metazoa > Porifera > Demospongiae > Tethyida > Tethyidae > Tethya > Tethya wilhelma. Next base: position 479,075 of record CAXIPT010000010.1, on the reverse strand, counting down.
TTCTACTTCATGCATAATTCATAAGTTACTGGGAAATTCAAATTGACGACCCTTTCTACACACAAAAAGTGTGCATTACTTGGAATCCGAATGCAAGTTGCCTGGACTCGAACTATTTTCAAATAGTAATATATACCTGAATGTTTCTACATTGTTGATGCTTTAATTGCTCTTCTTAGGAGGTTAATACTTTCTTAGATTATCATAGTATAGCAAAGGTAAGTAAATATTATGTTAGCCTGAGATACAGCTTCAGCCTCCAAGTGAGTGAGACATCAGTCGAGTGTGTTTCACTTCAGCTTCAAGCATGCAGGCTACACCTATATATGGCTACACAAATTATGAGTAACTAGCATACAGACACAAACTCACAGAATTATGAAAAAATAAGAAAAAACAAGTAAAAAAAAACCCCAAAAAATTGGAAATGTGATATTAAGACACAGGAATGGCAAAATCATAAAAAGAACGCAAACAAGATGGAATAGTTGTTAAAGTGTGTAAGGAATTCTTCCTGTGGGCAAAATGAGGGCCTCATTATAGTGTGGAAAGATTGTTACATGCAGCCCAATTCATATATAGGAAGAATTGTGGGCACACTCTAACCACCATTCCATCTTGTTTGCTTTCTTTCTATGATTTAGCCATTCCTATGTCCCATTACATTTCCAATGTTTTTATTTTGTTTTCTTTTACTTGTCTAGAAATACAGCATACCTTATTCATTCTAATATAGGCGCCGTCCTAATTTAGGCGTCGTTTAGCCCCGACCACAATTATTACGGTTCGAATTAGAGGCACCTTTTTGGAAGCGAATTATTTTCAGGCGGCGCCTAATTAAATTGGAACCAATATTGACATCACAGTGGGCGACTATCTGCAGCTATTTTATTGCTTATTAGCAGAGAAGAGTATACTTAGCAGTTTTTGCACAGTTGATAAGTGAATTCTTCTCAGTTAATGCATGGTAGAACTGCCGCTGAAGTTTCGAGTCTTGATGAGTCATGTTAATTGAGTGAGTGACCAAAGCTGAGTCTTGTTGAAATTCTAATATATAGTACTGAAAGCAAGCTATACTTTTCAAGTTTTTTGTCTTCTATCCCTTTCGCTTGGAATTTGTTGTAAAAATGCACAAACTCTAAATTCAAAAATTTCTTAAATACGTCATCATTTTGGTTCATGAATTTATTCATTGTCGGCATGTCGGCACCGGATATATCCCATAGTGGATTTTGAAGTGGTCGGCACTCTGATCTATAATGGATTAAGTGGTTCGCCTTTGAACAAGCTTTGAAGTTTGCTTTCATCGACTTATTTTTTTTTTTTTTTTTTTTTTTTAATTTTTTTTTTAAAAATATGAGCTTTACAGTAGTGTGTGTGATTGTGGGTTGATAAACAAAGACTCCTATGTGCATGCAACACTAGCGCTTGCATTTCTGGGTGAATTCTGGGCGATCGAACTCGAGAGGTACCTGCTGGCATCCATTGAAGGGGGATGGTTGAGTTATGACATAGACCAGTGATTGAAAACGTCACAACAGGGTTCAAGAGTTCATAATCTTGTGAATTTCGAGAGTGATCATAACCAGAAACGCCGATTTGCCAATTTCATCAAGCGAAAGGGATAAACTAGTGAAGGCGAATAGCTATACGATGATAATATTTAGTCAAATTTTGCAACTTGTGTTTATGATGAAAAATTACAATGACCCAAATTCCCCATTCAAAAGTTTGACATGTCTGGGCTGGTAATAGTAATGAAACTAGTGGACAACGCTTGTAGATATCTAAAAGTTTAGCACTTTTGTCAACATTACTGCCTGGACTGTTCACACTGTAGGTATATTATTCGTCCTCGCTACTTGAAAGATGTCTCCGATGTTGACATGAGTGTGACTCTCTTTGCAGATGAGCTAGACTTGCCTATAGGCACTTGTCCCACCTCCTTCTATTCACCAGCTTGTCACGGAGGTACATGCATTGTAAGTACTTAGTTTGGTTTGCGATCGATGACAACAGGGGCCTATGCAAGAGTCATTAGCTCTCCACATTAATATAGGCTGTTCATGTAGGCTGTTGCTTATTTTGCTTATAGCTTTCTAGCTGACTTGTAATATTATACTATGCAGGTGAAATGGACATTGCAAGGGCTTGTTCGGATGTTGGTGCATGTATGATATTGAGTGATTTTTCTAGTGTCAGAATGGAAGATGTGTCCAAGGCGTTCTATAGCAAAATGTATGGTAAATCACATACAACACATATGTGCACATGCACACACATACACACACACACGCACACACACACACACACACACACACACTGTGACACACACTGCGACACACACACAGTCCTAGATATAGAGGAACAATTTGGTATGATTTTCAAACTGGTGGAACTGAGAAAGTACTAAAAGAGCATATCAGACGAGCAGAAGCATCGAATTTCAAAGCTTTAGTCCTCACAATTGATCATCTAGAATCTAGTAAAGAGAAAGCAGTGATTGTATAGAGGTTCATTGATGATGTAAAATTCCTCAACTATGGCATTTCTGATGGTAAATCTTACCGTGAATTCAATGAAAGCAACCTAGTCGATCTTTCTGTGACATGGAAGAGGGTTGACTGGATTAAAAGTTGCACTAAGCTTCCTATCATACTCAAAGGGATAATGACAGCTGAGGATGCCAGGGAAGCAATCAGGCATAACATTCAGGTAAGAAATAAGAGAGATATTAATTTTGTTTCTGTAGTGTGCTAAAGTAGCCTCGCACCCAGGCTCTCTCCTTTTACCTTTTACTCACTGAGAGCTAGGAGCTCACATCATGCACGTGAACCTGACATTTATGAGCAGGGGCTAAATCTATTACAATCCACATGCAAATCTAGATTTTTCGCTTGACTTTAGTAGCTAAAAAATAACTAAATTTGTATAATATATCATTTTGCATAGAGCAGCACTCAACAGTAGTGTAGTTTTTGTTGCTTACGTACATTTAGTGTCATCTTATAGTATCTAGCAGAGTACTATAATTTTTACAGTGGGTTCTATCACGGTTTCATCTTTTCATCACTTGCATTACATTAAATTATGAGCTCCCAGGCCCTCTCCCTGCTTTGTTTTTTTGAGGAAGGAGCTAGAGGCCTGGATATGAGGCTAGTGCTAAGACTACATCCTTGTTGTTACTACATTCAGGGTATCATTGTTTCTAACCATGGGGGCCGACAGTTGGATGGACTACCAGCAACTATTGATGTTCTAGGTACATTTGACGTAGCTCCACATTTGGTGGCATAATTTTTGTTACTATCATGATTTTCCCGATTGATCATGAAATTTATTTCATAATATTTAGAAATAAAGCTGCATGTATTTTGTGCTAATTTAGAGATCCACACACACAATATTGATCAGGTGAGGTGGTGTCTGCTGTTGAGAGCAAGGTGGATGTGTTCATTGATGGTGGTATTAGAAAGGGAACAGATGTCTTCAAAGCATTAGCCCTCGGAGCCAAAGCTGTCTTCATAGGTATAAGCCAGTGAAACAAGCTATGCAACAAGTTTGTATTAAATTTCAACTGTTTTCATTGTACACAGGTAGACCAGCTATCTGGGGCATGGAGTATAATGGTTTTGAGGGGGTTAAAAGTGTCATCAGAATACTACAGGTATAATTTATATTGATATTAAAGGAACTGTGTCACTACATAAGCACTGCATGTTTTGTTGCTAAAAATAAAGTGGGTGATGTTTTATGACGTCTTATGACCTTTTGTGATGTTTTTTATTTTGTTTTTAGCGGGATCTGGGTACCATGTCCAGACACTAGTTCTGTGTACATACGTGTATTGCACGTTTGTCAACAAAAAACGTCACAAAACGTCACGCATTTTATGTTTGGTAACAAAACAGCACTTATACAGTGACACAGTTCCTTTCAGCGATTCTCTCTTATGTAATTATAATTATTTACACAATAACTGTCATAATTATTTTATCTATTTAGGATGAGTTGAAACTGGCCATGCAATTGTCTGGGTGTGCTAACTTGTCAGACATCAGGAAGGAAAATGTCGTGGTCCACGAATCACACTACCGTGGTGGTTGCCAAGGGAGACATTAAAGTACTACCAGATTTATCCTCGTACTCCTGCTCTCCATTTCACAGGCTAACCAGATTAGTGATTGCTCTATATAATTCATACTGTGTTGATTGATTCGTAGCTTGTTACCATTAATTTTATGTCCACAAAAATTTTCTAGTAATGTTTATCATGAAACATTTGGTAATCATCTTCGCACAAAGTTGTACTGTTTGTCTAACTGTACCTGCAGGATTCAGTAATTGTAGCAGCTAGGATGTAAATTTTGCTGTTAATTGATTGGTGTCTGTAAGAGTGTGTATGGTTGTGAAACTTTGGCTGCAGAGTTTTCTATACTAATATTAAGTTTTAAGGTCCCAAATTAAGTACTGAAAAGTTGAAAACAAATAGTTAAATTCGTTCAGTGCATGCATTCACCATTGGCTACAACAGTTATAACCATTGATAAATTTATATGCTCTCCTTGTCTATGCCTTGATCCCTATAACAATCTTGAATGAGTACATGCAACTTCAGTGTAGTACGTACGTCTCACTTAGGTTCAAGCACAATGTGTTATGGCCATAAATGTTATGATTTTCATTATTGAGTAATAATTAAATTTTTTTAATCATGAATATTAAGCAATGCAGTTCATTATAGCCACCCCAAGGTTGCATCTTTGTCATTAGCAAGTAGGAAATGCTCTACTATTGACTATATATAGAATAGTGAAGCTATAAAGCAGACATGATTCATGATATTATACAAACTAGATGTGACTACATAGTTTAGCTTACATCAGAAACTGGCTCAAAAGTATAACTGGTAGTAAAAATGTGGCCAAAGTATTCTTCAGCCATCTTCCTTGTGATGTTCTTCCAGTGGCAGATGATAAGACTCTCAGCTGGACACAGTGGGTAAGTGAGATAACCAAAGTTAAGTTTAAGCTCTCTAAAGCTTGTAAAAGTACAAGTCAAGTGGTGAACTACCATGCACCCTGTTTATGCTACATTTGACTAAAGCCTGCATAATGCTCTAATGCTTTGAAGTTCATTTGTATCACTTGAGCTGATTAAGTCACCCTGCCATAGGAAAATCTTGAATACAAACCATTATACAGATACTAGTGATGATGGTGTAGCTTGCAGTTTGTTCAATTTTAGTTTTCTTTTTATAATATACAGTGTTTGTTATTATCGAGCCCGTGTTCCCCATGTTGGGTATGCCAGTCAATCACGTATTACAACCTATTCAATTGGATGGACTACCTGGAGAGTGTAAGTAGCCAACTTGATAGCAGATTATACTCAGCCATATACTTTTTTAGCCTCAAAACAGGCTCTCTCCCACTAATTTTCTGCACCTGAAAAATTATCCGTGATAAGTTGCATGTAGGCAAAAAATAACAAGCAAGCTAGAGCCTGGTTTGAGACTATACTTTGATCAGAAAGCATTACAGAATAAATTGGTGTGCCTACAGGCAATGTGTTACTGATTCAGAATTATATTACTCAAGTAAAACTGTTTATAACATTTTTTTGGATATTTTCTCCACAGGACTGTTTATATGGTTAGAAGTTTTGTGACATACACCTATCAACAAGACTTTGCTTGTTGTCCTGGTTACAGCAGACATGGATTCTATACTTGTGAACGTACGTCTTTTATGTAACTAGCTACGTGCACTCTCAATAGGCAGTTTTTTGCTTTGACACAAATGAATAGAGCATTGTTTATTCACTACAGCTATTTGCCATACCAATTGTGCTAATGGAGGTGAGTGTACAGCTCCTGATGTCTGTACTTGTACAAATGGATGGACAGGAAGTGATTGTACACAAGGTAGACTATAGTTACTTATGTAGTAGTTGTGTTTGCTAGCTAATGTCAATTCAGTTTTGGGTTCTCATCATAGCCTACCACCCCATTTCTCAAAGTCATGCAGGCATCTGTGTGGCTTGGCCTTTTGCCACTTTATACGTACACTTGCTTGAGCAGATAGGCATTGGGTCCTTTAGATATGGGATTGTTTGTAAAGGTATGAATGTTTGTCTTTTCATATAGATGTGAATGAGTGCGCAGTAGCAGGAAGAAACTATTGTCACCAAAGCTGTATAAACACATACGGTTCATACATTTGTCATTGCAACAGTGGATACTCTCTCTCCACCAACGGATACACTTGTATAGGTACAAAATGACGCATACATGATCTTCGTACCATATTTATGCTTTAACAAGGATCTTGACTCTTCCTCATTCATACACTATCGACCTGACCTATTGGTGTCCTTAAATTGAACATTAATTTTTATAGTTGAGACTTTCCTTGTTTTTGTTTCCTGTGTGTGCTGGTTATGAAGAGAGTGGAGGAAAGGGTATTCTAGAAAATGATTAATTTCTCTTTGTCTCTTGTTATTTCTCAGATATCAATGAGTGTACTGATGGTAGTGCACAGTGTGGAGGAGTGTGTCGTAACACACCTGGCTCATTCACTTGTTTGTGTAACCCAGGATTCCAAGTAGGTAGGACCTGATGGACACTCCTGTATAGGTAGGGTAGACCATCGTACACTACTACCATTGTACTGATAAATTGTCCAAAGAAGCAAAGAATGTACTTTGGAGCCAAATAATATTTAATTTGCTAAACAAGTTCTCTTTGCATGCAAAGAGAAATCTTGGCAAAAATCTCTTACCGCTGTGATGTACTTCAGCTCAGACAAGGTGGCCGAGTGGTTAAGGCGATGGACTGCTAATCCATTGTGCTCTGCACGCGTGGGTTCGAATCCCATCCTTGTCGTAATTTTATTTTTTGGACAAAAATAGTTGAGGACTGTGTGCTAGCTATTGTGTAAATGTCTGTATAGGAACATAATCCTCATACATACTTATTCACAGATATAGACGAGTGTAGCATTGGGGCAGACAGGTGCCAGCACAGCTGCCACAATACAAGAGGATCTTACTTCTGTAGCTGTAATGATGGCTACACTTTGAGTACTGATGGCCATCTATGCCAAGGTATGTACTTTCTCAGATATACCATAGAATGGGAAATTTTCAGTATTAATGCGTTTTAAGCATTAAAGTTTTTGCTTGTAGCATAAATGGTACAAGAATTTGAAAATTTAAGCATGGTTATAATTATAATAATATTGTAGTAATCTTTTAACCAAATTGGTCAAAATGACTAATTTCAAAATAAAAACGTGAAATTCAAGTAAACAAGCTAATGTTTAGTGATGGAAAAATTACCTGATCTTCAACTTAATTGATGTTTTTTTCCTTGTAGACAATAATGAGTGTGCCTTGACTGGTATGAATCACTGTCAGCAAGTATGTGTCAACATCCCTGGCTCTTTCCATTGTGGATGTTATCGTGGGTATGCATTGAATCGTGATGGAACTACTTGTAGTGGTTAGTCATGTTGTAGTTAAACTTGCTTACATATAACATGTCATTGTAGTATTGTATGCAAAAATATCACAGTAGTGTGCAAGAATATCACAGTAGTGTGCAAGAATATCACAGTAGTGTGCAAGAATATCCAGGTGCCACAGTATATGCATGCATGGTTTCTTTATTGAACCACACATTAAGTATTATTATCAAAATGATTTTCAAAGTAGCAAAAATTATAATGTAAGAATTTACCCTGGTCAATGAAATTAAGTTTGTAAACAGTTAAAAGATGATTAAGGTGATTAAAGTATAGTAAGATCAACTAAAGGTACACTACTTATAATACTATTGGTTTGATTTCTCTACAGACATTAATGAATGTTCACTGTCAGAAGCCAATCCATGTGAGCGCAGCTGTGTAAATACATTTGGATCTTTTCGTTGTGAGTGTCGCAATGGGTATGTGTTGAACAGTGATGGAGTGTCCTGTTCAGGTACAGCATAATGGCATTTTATAAAAACAAGTTTGAAATGTATAAGTAGCCAGAATAGTTTTAATAGACAGTAGAAAGGACTATTGTAATAAATCTCTGCACATGTAGGCCCAAGAGTAGCCTTGTACCCAGGCTGTCCATGTGAGTGAAAAGTCAAAGGAGACTGCCTGGGTACGAGGCTACCCTAGAGCACATTTTCCCATATCCCTGGTTGGTCTGATATCATGGTACATACCACAACTTTTATAGTTGTTATAGAAACTGAACCTTTTTGCATCTTCTTTATACCTGTTTTACGTACTGCTAAATATATATCCTCTTGAAAAAAGTTTCCCAATAGTATTTGCTACTCATTGTTTGTTTGTTCTGTTCTATGCATACCCTCTTGTGCCTGTCAGATGTTAATGAGTGTGATGAGCCTAACACTTGCAGTCAGCAATGTGAAAATACTCCTGGATCTTACCTATGTACCTGTTCCACTGGATATCATCGTCAAGAATTGAATGGTGCTTGTACTGGTAAGCCTCTCTTCATATCTATCTCTATACAAAGTATTGATCAATCTGCACTGCCGCTCTCCATGTTATGCTTTTTTGGCATGTTTTTGTTATTCACAGATATTGATGAATGTTTTGAAGGTACTCACATTTGCAGTCAGATGTGTATCAACACCATGGGTACTTATACGTGTGCTTGCAACATTGGCTATGTCTTGGACGTGGATGGATTCACATGTGATGGTACTTGCTATAAGTTGTTCAGATACATACATTGCATGGTACTTTGATATTATAGTCTCATCTCTTTGTACTCAGACTCTTGTCAGTGAAAAATGGAACAGTTTTTGCTCAAAAAATAGCCAACTGTACATATGTTAATTACATAATTTATGATATCTTATAACCCAAACTCAGTAGTATATATGTATTAATTATCAAGATATTATGTATGTTTATCTTTGTGTTTCTAAAGATGTTGATGAGTGTATGATTGGTGCCCATGTATGTGAGCAAGAGTGTACCAACAGGCTTGGAACAAATGAGTGTTCATGCTTCTCTGGATTCGAGTTGAACGATGATGGATACTCGTGCAGAGGTATAATCATAATAGTAACAATAATTATTCATCTATGATCAACAGTGAGTGTTATAGGCTCAGAAACAAGTCCTGATAATTATAGTGATGTTTTTAAACAGAAAGCAAACCTTGTGAAGGTGCATTATTATGCTTTTTCCAAAGCTTAATTGTAACACTGTACATTTCAAAATAGTTTTCAGTTGACTATAATAGTTATATTTTATTACTCTCTGCAGACATAGATGAATGCTCCCTCCAGACTGATACCTGTCAACACAACTGTCATAATACAAATGGTTCATATAGCTGTAGCTGTCGCAGTGGTTGGACTTTGAACGAAGATGGATCCAGCTGTGATGGTAATATATAAATTTAGTGGCATTCTTGCAATGCAGAGTTCTATTTAGAAGACAATGAACCTTTGTGTAATGACGTATACGCGTATACAGTTTCTGTGCTATGTATATCAATTGCCAATATGCCAGCACATGCTATTTTACGAATTCTTTAGCCTGTTGATGTGAGCATGTTTTAATATCCCAGCATAGCCACAATATTAACGTCATACTATGATCCTTTTAAATTGGCTTTGCTAATAAACTGAGTACCCCCTAGCTATTGTAGTCACAGCAGGAAAATTATTTCTCATCACAATCCTTACAGTTTTTCTATCATATAATATACTTTTTTGAATTGCCAGTATAACTATTCACAGCTATACCATCTGTTTGCTATGTATAGATATTGATGAGTGTTTATTTGGAAGTGTTATAGGCTCAGAAACAAGTCCTGATAATTATAGTGATGTTTTTAAACAGAAAGCAAACCTTGTGAAGGTGCATTATTATGCTTTTTCCAAAGCTTAATTGTAACACTGTACATTTCAAAATAGTTTTCAGTTGACTATAATAGTTATATTTTATTACTCTCTGCAGACATAGATGAATGCTCCCTCCAGACTGATACCTGTCAACACAACTGTCATAATACAAATGGTTCATATAGCTGTAGCTGTCGCAGTGGTTGGACTTTGAACGAAGATGGATCCAGCTGTGATGGTAATATATAAATTTAGTGGCATTCTTGCAATGCAGAGTTCTATTTAGAAGACAATGAACCTTTGTGTAATGACGTATACGCGTATACAGTTTCTGTGCTATGTATATCAATTGCCAATATGCCAGCACATGCTATTTTACGAATTCTTTAGCCTGTTGATGTGAGCATGTTTTAATATCCCAGCATAGCCACAATATTAACGTCATACTATGATCCTTTTAAATTGGCTTTGCTAATAAACTGAGTACCCCCTAGCTATTGTAGTCACAGCAGGAAAATTATTTCTCATCACAATCCTTACAGTTTTTCTATCATATAATATACTTTTTTGAATTGCCAGTATAACTATTCACAGCTATACCATCTGTTTGCTATGTATAGATATTGATGAGTGTTTATTTGGAGCCATTGGAAACGTAACATGTCCTGAGCTCTGTGTTAATGAGCCTGGTTCTTACCATTGTGGCTGCTCCCCAGGATATGCCATGCAGGAGGACACTTCTTGTACTGGTATGTATGTATGTATGTATGTATGTATGTATGTATGTATGTATGTATGTATGTATATGTAAGTGGCCGTACATGTGTGTGTGTGTGTGTGTGTGTGTGTGTTAATAGTTATAGGTACATTATTTTATCAATATTCTGTTGTCCCAGATATCAACGAGTGTCTGTCTGAAGAGAGGCCATGTGATTATCAGTGCATTAATACAGTCGGCTCCTTCACCTGCCTTTGTAACCATGGTTATACATTAGGATATGACGGCATAACATGTTTAGGTAAAACATTAGGAAAAAACTTTTAAGATTGAATGCATTTTATTTGTCTTGATGGTTTACAATTTAAATTTATATCATAGGGCCGCCACCCGATTTCTCCTTTGTTTCTACGGGTTCACGCAACTCTACTCTCATGTGGGGCCAACCTATGAATAGCATTGTTACTGTTTCGAGTTACAGTATCACTTGTACCTCTGAACTGCACTATGGTTACTCATTGACTACAAGTGTGATGGGCGATACGGTTGAGTTTGTGCTCAGAGGATTGCTGCCATACAATACCTACAACTGTTGTTTGACAGCTGATACATCAGTTGGAATGAGTCCTACAGTTTGTATACCCATTACTACTCTTCAAGAAGGTATAATTAGGATATGTAGATCGTTCTTTGCTAAAGCTTGTTATAGTTGTTAAGTATTTAGCTGTAATATTGGCTGAGAAAGTAAAAGAGGATTTATATTATAAGACTGAATCTGATATTAAGTGAATGAGACAGTCTCAGGGTATGTTCAATAAACCCTCCAAATTAAGTTATTGTTAGAAATACGTATTGTATGGCCTTATGGCCGGGTTATAGTGATTGAGTCATTTTTTTTTGTCTCTACATAATTTCTGCAGCTCCTGGGAGTGCTCCAACTTCTATTAGAGCTATTTCTACCAGACCTAACCAACTGACAGTGACTTGGGAACCTCCCTTCACTACCAATGGAGCAATAGTAGCATATCATTTGTATCTCACAAGAGCTGAAAATGAACAGACCCACATCTACTCAATCCTGGGTTTGATAGACCCACTTACCTATACAATCAACAGTCTTAGTCCGTATGAGTTAGTGACAGTCAACATGTCTGCAAGCACCATTGCCGGAGAGGGACCACAATCTACTGGCATACAAATAAGGACTGCACAAACAGGTGAGCATGCACGCATGTGCACATGAATGAGCCTTCACTGCTTAGATCATTACCATGTGCAAATAGTAGCATTTTCTTAGAAAATAGTCTCTATTTTCCTGAGGTAACCTGGCCATACACATGCACCCCTAAAGGGTTGGTTATGAATACAATTTGTTTTTGTTCTTCCATTCAGCACCATCTCCAGTTGTTGGAATCACAACTAATGTTACATCAAACACTTCTATTACAATCCTGTGGGATCCCCCTCTCTCTCCTAATGGGATACTGATATACTACAGGGTTGAAGTCACTCACGAGTTGTCCCAGTTTTCCTTTGCAACCACTACATTCCCAAGGGATCCACGTTCTACTTCAGTTGTAGGACTGTGTAAGTGCACACATTTATAGTATCCCTGTATGCTATAAATATTCTATTCAACATAGCCTCTTTCATCCCCTATACACTAACTGTGTATGCTGCGACTGTCGCTGGAGAGAGTGATCCATCAGTTGTTCTTGTGTACACAAAACACGGAGGTAAATAATTTTAGCAAACATTGGTTTCAATGTTATGACAATAAGACTAGTAACCAGCTAGTACGCAAAATTACGCAAATTCATGTTGCAATATAGATATGTGGGGTATATGTACCATTGTCGTATATTATTTGAATTTCCATTCATACACATGTGTATAGTACCAGCCATTCCCTCAATCTCTTCTGTGGATCGTCTAAGTGGCCAGACAGCCAGCGTCTCATGGTCACCACTGACACCTGATGAAACAAGGGGACTTCTCACCCATCTCTGGATAGCCTACGAGCCTCTTGATGAAGACAGTGACTGTTTACCTATTACTACCAACACTAGTAATGTGCTCTTGTTGTCTGAGGATCTGTTTCACCAGTCGACAGCTACTATCACAGACTTGGATCCCTACGTGAAGTATTGTATTGCTGTACAAGTTGGTACAAGTGCTGGAGAAAGTAGATACAGTGACACATTAACACTCGAATGTAAGTGTTGCATGAAATTTTATCTTTCAAATTATTTTTGTAAAATTGCTCTGGCCTTGCACATGCATGCCTTGAACTGTACATACTAATAATAAATCATTATTTAGAGCTGCATTCGCTCATTGCCAATACACATGTAGCTTTAGATGGTGCTATAAATGCACAATTTTTATAAGCTTTATTTAGCACAATGAGATCATCACATAAATTTTATTTAGTACCACCAGGACTGCCACTTCAAAGTTGCCTTCAAATACCAGATGAAGATGGTGATGATTGCCTTCATTTGATCGTAAGAATTACTACACTATATACCCAAATTAAAGTACTCACTATCTTATAGTGAATTGTGGTACAAGTTTTAGAACTCTCAACTAAAGTCCATCTGGTTTGAGAATGCTGCCAGAAGTGAAATAATGAGATTCATGCAATACTTTCTCATATGTGGCAATTTATATTAGCTAATTTTTGATTGGTAAGGCATAGGAAGTTGGAAAAACAACCAAAAGATTGGGGAAAACAAGCGCTTTCCAATGGTCTTTGAAACTTTCAAATTGGTTAGTTGTTTAATTTTTTCTACCAGCATTCTCAAATTAGTCCAGCTCCAGTTAATTTATAAGCCAGAAATCATTAATTTGACTAACTTCTACAGAAAGGTCGGCTCACAATATTTCCGGTTGCATCACATAAAAATTATTGACATGCAGATACGCAGGAACGCACTGTATATATCAAACGTACATTTGGACAATTTGTCTAAATCTGCGTCAATGTGTTGCGTTGCGTTGCGTCACCAAATGTGAAAGTACTTTTCTGCGACGCAGCACAGATATTGTGAATCCGCCTTTAGCTACATATAATATTATCAGAAGTGTGACTCATGCTCAAATATTTAGCTTGTCATCAGTTGAGGGAGGATACGTACCAAAACTCCTTAAATTAATCCTTAATATACCCTTTAATGTACTAAAGTTTGTTTGTTTGATTCTAGGGTTCAGACATGGAACAAACAGTATTGGAGATACAAACATTTCTGGCACAAATGATATCTGATAGCTGCAGCTGTCAATATATGAGCGAATTCATTATTGACAGCCGACTCACTTGTGGGTGTGGTAACAAAGAACTTGTTTTCCTTGGAACATTTCTTCCTGGTGATCAGGTATCAGTGAATGATATCCTGCAGTATGCCAAATGTTTAAAATCTTCAACAAGTGAAATCAATGGGAAAAATTATGAAATTGGTTGTTCAGAAGTTTTGCTCTCAAAAACTATTAGTAACCAAACAGGAGATGAGTGCATGAGTACAACCGATGCTCCTACTCAGTTGTCTGCTACGCGAAGTCACACAATCAGATCAACTGCCATCGTTGGAATAGTTGCTATTGTAACAGTAGGATTTGTCATCTTAGCAGTTTCAATTGTTTGTGGAGCTGTGTGTACGGTGTATGTCAGTAAGAAGTTCAATCATCCTGCTATGATTGTTGTCCCAAGAAGGTATGATATGTGACACCATAAACACTTAATCATAGTCAAACAACTCTATTTGAAAAATTAGTCTATCTCGATGATAACAGTATCATTATTATTATGTACATGCAGTCACAGAGATGAAGTTCATCTGATACCTTTTGATGCAAATATAAGACAGAAAGAACCATTGTAAGTAATTACACTTGTTACGAACACAACTGTAAACTTGAGTGTTTTAAGGCAATATCATTCATGTGTGTATACAACTACAATAATTATAATCGAGTTAAATGGTTATTTTTACCCATGCCAAATTTATATACTTCCCAAAAAACTCTGTGTAGGTTTCTAAACCACGTATTATATCAGCTTAATCTGATATACACACAGACAAGCACACACATATACACACACACAAGCACACACACACACACACACACNAGTAAAAATTTCAAAAAAATAAGCAGTGTAGGAATGGGCAGTGCTGTAAAAAGCGTTGGAACAAGGATCGGATGGTCTCAATTTCGGCACATGACTACTTCATTTTTTGTGCCCAAGTCTTGGCCGGTAATCTAATCCTGCCTGCTATACTTTTTAGCCAAATAATATAGGATTGGCAGGAATTTGAACCATTAATTTGTGAGCTATTCAAGTACAGATCATTCTTTGAACCATGTACATTAATTAGCTATGAGGGATCAAAAATGAAAATGAAGTAGTCATGTGCCGAAATTGAGACCATCCGATCCTTGTTCCAACGCTTTTTACAGCACTGCCCATTCCTACACTGCTTATTTTTTTGAAATTTTTACTACTTGTGTGTATATCAATGTCGTGTAACAACAGTTACTATTCCAGCAAGTATTAGTGCTATAATTATATACACAAGATTCAGTATATATAGCTAATTCAGGGAGCACTGACACAGCTAGGTCAGTCTGAAGTGAGTGTGTGCGCTTCTCTTACCTCCTCCCCTGCCATTTACTGAGCTGCGTCATTCATTAAGCTAAAGTGTCACTTTCACTGCCTATTTCATGATCATTCACCTCGAGCACTCTATACCATTCACCTTAGGTGTCACTCACTCTAGGGTCAATATAACAATATCTGTGCCATTCACTATTAATTTTCATGGCAGTGTACGTAAAGTTTATAGTGAATAGTATCACTTATATTTAATTATCAATAATAGCTTCCACTACGGTAGTTACATAAATAATGAAATATTATAAATCTATGAGGGCAGTTACATTTATAGAAGAAAAGCCTTTTGTGTGCTATTGGAGCAATGCGGAAATAAATGTTGTTTTATTGTTTTATTGTTAGTTCGTCCCCTATAAAGTTAAATGCGATCCTAGATATATAAGTAGCAAAACTTTTTGCTATAGCAGACAATAAAGATGTTAAGATGTCTTCCACCCCTGAACTGGTGATCTATGGTGCAGCTTATGGTCCAGCAGATGTGACTGGCAAAGTCAGGAGCTTGAGACAAAATCAAGCAGTCAGTGTTCAAGCAAGCAATTCTGTTTTTGGTGACTCATGGCCTAATGTTAAAAAGAGCCTTGTCATTGTGTATTGTTATGACCCATCTGACGATATACAAGTAGCTATTGCACCTGAGGGGCAAACAATTTCATTGGAGCCACCACCTGGGCCGGTAAACGTTCGACGAAATCGTCAGGAAAGCACTTCCCTGCAAGCCATTGCACATGTGACATCAAGAAGTTCTCCCATACCTCTAAAGTTAGTTATTCTCGGAGCTGCCTATGGTCTGGGAAATGTGACAGACCAAGCTAACAGTCTTGTGACTCCCAATGGAGAGTTTGATCAGGTGGCAAACAACAATACCTGGGGTGACCAATGGAAAGGAGTGAAGAAGACTCTCGTGGTCGTCTACCGATACAGTGGAGTAGTGATGCAGGAAATTGTCACCGAAAACCAAACAATGCACTTCATTGCTTCTCCTCCTCTCACTATTTTTGAAGCTGCTTTTGGCCTAATGGATGTGACAGAGAAAGTTAACGAGTTGAAGATGAATGCTGCACTCTCTGTTACTGCTAATGATACCACTTTTGGTGATGGTTGGAAAGGCAACAAGAAAACTCTTGTTGTTGTCTACCAGTATGGAGAAGAAAAACCTAAGGTAGCCACTGCAAAAGAAAACAACCAGCTGCAGTTTCTTTATACAAAAGGGCCAATGTACTTGGGATCCACTGATCCCAATGTCCTTACAATCCTTGGAGCAGCATATGGACCAGCAGATGTCACTGAACAAGTGTAGGGCATGGTCCAAGGAAGTAACCTGACGGTTACTGCTAGCAATTTAGTTTTTGGTGATTCTTGGTCTGGTGTAAAAAAGTCTCTTGTTGTTGCATATCGTTACGGCCGCAATATTTCTGAGCTGAAGGTTGTAGCTGAAAACCAAGAGCTGACGATTTCACCGTATATTCCGCCAACTCGAAGTGTCATTACAAATACCTGTGATTTGTTTACTAATAATGATATTCTGGCACTGAGTGCTGTCAACAACAAGTATGTGACGTGTGACCCCAATCAGAAATTGGTGGCAACTTCTAATGCTCCTGAAGGAGGATGTGTTCTTACTATCAAGATGCAAGAACCAAACACCTCTTTCAAGATCTTGAGTGACAGTGGAAAATATGTTGCAGTTGGATCTGACAAAGCTCTCTATGCCAATGCCAATGTTGATGGAGCCACCGAGTTCCTTATTTCCATATCCAGAAAAGGTGGCTTGCGATTTTCTACTGTAGCTGGTGTCTTCATTCGACTTGACTCTGATAACAACCTTACCGCTGATGCTGTCGACTATCTTGGAGCTAATACCATTTTCGACATTGCCCTCAATTACACTGAATCACGACGTAGTGAGTTGATGCCAGAAAAGAGGAATGTTCTCTCAGAATGTGATCTTGCATATGCTCAATTGATCTGGAATCTGACCGGTGGATTCTTCCTAGCAATTGGTCTAGGCCCTTTCATTAAAACGGGTAAAGTGCAAACTGGAGTTTTGGCGCTGGTCAGAGCAAACAAAAAAGCCTGGGAAGCTATAACAAGTCTGGCTAATCTGTTGATCACAGGTGCTAGTAATAACTCCACGAAAGTCATCACAGCTCTACTTGCTGTCATTGGTGTCTTCTATGAGGAGGGACTACTTTGGAAGATATTCAAGATAATGCTCAACATCGGCATTTGGATTGCTGTGGGATGGGCACTTACTAAATATAAGATCATCGAGATTGTCTTCCTTCCTGAAGCTGAAGTAGCTGAGCTGTTAGCTAGTGCCATTGTGTGGTCTGTAACTACAGTACGCTCTGCACTTGCAGTGGGTCAAGCTTGCAATTAGATGTAATGGAAATGTCTTCATTTTTGAACAAGTAACCAAGTAGTATTGTTCTTTTGGGTAGTGTAGGAATCACTTGAGTAGCGCTAGCAAGTGCATGATTAGATAATTGTATTTTTGTATTAGAATAGCATTTTTAGTCTAAGGCATTCTTAGACTAAGGCCTTCCAGTGGAATATTTGACTAAAATATTGGATATTGAATTGAGCATCACTAGCTAGCTGTTACTTATTTGCTTATTAATTTTGGCTCAGTTCAAACGGTTAGACAGAGGCATATATATCAAATCGCATTGGTCTACAAAATTACGTACTTGATGCGTACCGCTATAATAATAATAATAATTATCAAGAATCCACCAATTTATCATGTGCAAGTCTTGGCAATGAGTTTGCTAACTATAGCAAGATCCCAGAAATGTAATTAAATACTGCCTATATTCACATACACTTTGTTTAATTGTTTAATATTTCAGTACATAACGGTAATGTGCATTGAATAAGGACATCCTGCATGTGGGTGTGTTATAATATCAAATTTTGCCAAGTGTCTCCCAAACTCTGACATAGTACGGTAGTACTGGGTACATAGGAATGGCACGGATGGCACTAATAACTCTGCAAAAAATGAGCGCTTGACACTAAAAGGCTTCTAAAGCTACTTCTTAGCCCATTCTCTTTCTAACGAGCCCAAAAACATGGCCTAAAAACATCCCTAAGGTACACTGCTAGTGAACGTCACTACCAATGTAGTGATGTTCACCGCATTTTACTTTCACTACAGTGTAGTGAATATTCACTACAATGCCACGGTAGTGAAGGTCACTACTTTGTGAACTAGGAGCTAAATCTCTTTAATCAGGGTGAAATGAGCCTAGTAGTTAATCTAATCATAGCTAGCTATGTATTAATGACCTAATGCTTCATCAAGAAACTGTAAATTTCAACGAAGACACCATGAGAGCTTGATTCAGTGATTTTCCACGATCACGACTTTAGACGTAGACTTGACTGACTTCTTGCTTGGTAGGATAACTAATACTTTGATTTAGCATCATTAGGTTATTAGAGACACTGACAAAATCAAGACTTTGGTGAGGCAGAAAATCCACAGACCTATTTTTCTAATTAAAGCACATCGCTAAAAGTATGACATCATCAGAAATTATTTTTGAAAGTTCAGAAGCAGCTGCCAAGAAGAAATCGAGATTTTGTGCTGGAATACACAGTCGAATCGCCGCATAAAGATTTTAATTAAAAACCGGAAGTAGTTTAGTGAGCTATTTGAGAGCTTCCGGATTTGTGGGATTTTTGCAAAATGTTTGAACAATTGTATCTTTCGTTCACTGTATGCTACTAAAATATTAACCACACAGGTAGCTAGTATTTTCTTTACAGATTACAATAATACCAAACATAAAGCACAATCTACTTAGCTGCAGCAATCACTGTGCAGCAAAGCAAGCAACTCCAGTCTCTATGTGAAATAGGTCCCTCATACTTTTCGTGCAGAAATTTTTTCACATTCTCAGATTGAATCCTAACTCCAGTTGTGGACGGATCAAGGTCTACTCAACTCATAACTCAAGAACAAAAATGGTTCATGGTAATCTCTGGCGAACACAGCTTGCTGAACTTCACTAGTTTAATCTTACATCATACACGTGAATTGCATGCTACCATGCATGATTTACATATATTCAAGCAGCTAGCATACAGCTGCAGGATGCTAGAGCTAGAAAACAAGTTACCAACGCCAAAGCACAGCTAAATTGCCCATGCAAAAAGTTTTTTTTATCATGATAATGACAATGTAAGTACACAATTGCATAATAGAATACACAACAGCAGCCTCAAGTGGTAGAATGGGCAATCCTGGTCAGCCATGTTGCAACGTCGGGCTAGATACAAGCCAGAAAACCAGTATTGTCACACCAATCTCAGGACACGAAGGGTACATCAAAGTCACTTTATGCTTATAGCAGAACGAAGCCTACAGCTGAGACTTGCACTTGTAGAGACTGTAGGGATCGCTTGAGATGTATCGGTGAGGAAGATTTACACCTTAATGGAAGAAAGAAGACACAAAAAAATTTATTATCAAGTATTACATGCTAGGGTATTGAGTCACTTCTAAAACTTGATGTACTACTGTGACATGTTGAAGTTCACAATTGAATTACAGTGAGTGCATATAGCTATACAAAAGTCACATCCAACAAGGTATTGTGAAGAAGGCATATGTAACAGTCATAGATACTTAAATCTTTAACCACAAGCTTAGATACTTACTGTAGTACCATGAACCAAATCCTATTATTCAGTCGATCGACAATATCAAAAATATATTAAAATAGGCTCATAGTTTTTGGAGTAGTTAGATGGTGAATATTACAGGGATGTGTTTTTTTTCAGAATTTCTAGTTACTTCTTTCTTTGTCCCACAAAAAAATTACTTAGGGAGTGTGATGGGCCACGTTTTGTGTCATGGCATGGCACATAGTAAGAAAGAGGGGTGCTCTAATTAGAATCAAACAGCTACAACGCTTACATGTTCAGAAATTGAGAGAATGATAGCTTCCAGATAGATTTTGTCTCTATTGCATCATTGATTTAGGCTACATTGCTTATATAGTGCACCAGAGAAAAGGTAGGGTCACCCAGGGCATGGCTGTACAGGCAAACATGCGCTTATTTTCACACTAACCTGATAACTCCCGATCCACATGCCAAACCATCTCCAGATTACAGAAAAGCCAACACACCATCTTACATATTTACAGTTCTTACCTCATTTATAAGATGTGAAAAAATTTCTGCACGCTTTTCCCGAAGCATATTCATCGCAACTCGTTGAGAAGCACTGCTGTAGATACTCGCTGTTTTCACAGCCACACATGGTAGAGTCACAAAAACATGGAAATGCAACTCTTCACACTACTGGCTAGCATACAAACCATCCTGCTAACTACCAATATTTAGCAGATGCCAAGAAAAAGTCGCTGAATATTGATTAGATTTTTCCAGTTTTCAGGTCCAAGAAAATTATGACGTAATTGGTAATGCATACGAAAATTAAACTTGTATTGCTACTATACGGACTTCCGGTCAGTGGCGATTCGACTGTACAGCTTGTTTGAGAGAAGATTTTCTTGTTTAAGGTAAGAACTAAAAGTAATAGACTTATTTTAGAGTGTTTTTCACATATTGTGTTGTTTTTGCCAGGGCTATGGATCACACAATTAACTCAGGCTAGCGTGCTAGCGTGCCTGACCAAAGAAATGGGTCTTACTATAGCAGCTATATACAAGAAACAGTTTGATGGTAAGTTCTGAAGTTGTATTCATGTATTGCAGTTGAGTACATACTATCACATGTGTCATGGCATGGCACATAGTAAGAAAGAGGGGTGCTCTAATTAGAATCAAACAGCTACAACGCTTACATGTTCAGAAATTGAGAGAATGATAGCTTCCAGATAGATTTTGTCTCTATTGCATCATTGATTTAGGCTACATTGCTTATATAGTGCACCAGAGAAAAGGTAGGGTCACCCAGGGCATGGCTGTACAGGCAAACATGCGCTTATTTTCACACTAACCTGATAACTCCCGATCCACATGCCAAACCATCTCCAGATTACAGAAAAGCCAACACACCATCTTACATATTTACAGTTCTTACCTCATTTATAAGATGTGAAAAAATTTCTGCACGCTTTTCCCGAAGCATATTCATCGCAACTCGTTGAGAAGCACTGCTGTAGATACTCGCTGTTTTCACAGCCACACATGGTAGAGTCACAAAAACATGGAAATGCAACTCTTCACACTACTGGCTAGCATACAAACCATCCTGCTAACTACCAATATTTAGCAGATGCCAAGAAAAAGTCGCTGAATATTGATTAGATTTTTCCAGTTTTCAGGTCCAAGAAAATTATGACGTAATTGGTAATGCATACGAAAATTAAACTTGTATTGCTACTATACGGACTTCCGGTCAGTGGCGATTCGACTGTACAGCTTGTTTGAGAGAAGATTTTCTTGTTTAAGGTAAGAACTAAAAGTAATAGACTTATTTTAGAGTGTTTTTCACATATTGTGTTGTTTTTGCCAGGGCTATGGATCACACAATTAACTCAGGCTAGCGTGCTAGCGTGCCTGACCAAAGAAATGGGTCTTACTATAGCAGCTATATACAAGAAACAGTTTGATGGTAAGTTCTGAAGTTGTATTCATGTATTGCAGTTGAGTACATACTATCACTGTCTTTATTAGGTGAAAACGAGAGTCTGTATGAACATGCAAGCAAGAAAGAGCTAAGATGGATTCAAATGAACTGGTGCTGCCTGCTAAAACTTGACAGTTGATTAGTTGTCATGGTTTGTATGTTATTTTGACTGATTTTGTTCATATAAAGCCAGTATTATTGATTCTTATGAAAGTAGTGACGATCACCACATCAACAAATATGTAGTGAGCATCACCGCCTGTTTTGTGGTGAGCCCTGTGGCAAGGTTCTCACGGTTTCGTAACATTTCGCCTACAGTCATTTCGCCTACGTATCAATTCGCCTACACTACCGGAAGTGAGGTGATGCGCACAATACTAAAAACGCCTATCACAATAATGCTAAGTAGCTACGCCTTTTTTTTTTATTTACAAAGACAGCTCAAGAACTTAAGTATTCTCCACAGCCTTACTGCAGGTAAGCTTGAAGCTTGCAATAAGCCAGCAATAAGCTACCAAAAGCCTGAAAGAGGTAACCTAGGTGACCTACAAAGGAGTAGTATTAGCCAATTGAATTTGCCGTTCGTCTAAGGCCTTTTTTTCTGAGCTTGGTAGCCTAACTATTAAAAGCGATGCCATTGCTGCACAGCTTAACTATCTCTGCATCTACCCAGCAAGTTTTAAGCTTACACAGAAGAGGACTGTGACAAAAACTTAGCTCTAACCCCCCGTGATCACGATCGCGACAATCGTGATTATCAGTGGTTTGGCAGTCAGAAAAGGCTTCTTTTCACGAATATTTCCAGTCTCTTGATAGCCTCACAATTTAAGATTACTGCTTGATCTTAGTAACTCTATTTTTCCAGTCCTTAGGTCCAGGGCCTTGTCTTTGTGCATTCGCACACGCATCACTGTTTTTTAATGCGCCTCCACTTGAAAACGCGTAGGCGAATTAATACTCTGACTTCCGGTAGGCGTAATGTAACGTAGGCGAAATGACTGTAGGCGAAACGTTACCAAACCGTTTTCACTACCATTTGGTAGTGACGTTCACCTACAGTGTACCAAACTAAATATGCCAAACCTCCAGTTTTCGCCAGCCTTCTTCTATCTTGATACAACTTTTCTCAAAAAGCACTCACTTTCAGAAGTTGATTCTTGAACAAATAGACGTGGTTTCTTTGTCTTCAGGTCCTTTTGGTATCGTTTTTTCATGTCTCTCATTGAGTCACTAGATACAAGGCGAAAAGCGCCTTCTCCATATGGCAGCCATTAATTTCTACATCATGCATAATTCATAAGCTACTGGAAAATTGACGACCCATTTCCAGATAGACAAGTGTGCGTTATTTGGAATTCGAGTATTCGCTGCTTCCTGCTTTTAACAGAAAATTTCTAGTTGTGCTGAACTCTCTGTATTTCAGTCTTCAATTTTTACGAGGTGAATACTTTGTTACATTTATATGTAGTTGTGACTATAAGAAGATGAGAAAAGGCAATAAATTTGTTATAATCTAAGAAACAGCTCCAGCCTCCTGCTTCATTCAGTACTTTTATACTGCCATGCTGCACTGATGATAGCAAAAAATTATAAAATCATTAATGTCCCTTGCTGATAGTGTACAAGTAACTACCATATACACGTAAACTCAAATATGATTCGTAGAATTATGAAAAAATGAGAACAAACAAGTAAAAAAAAAAACATTGGAAATGTATTGAGACATAGGAATGGTTAAATTGTAAAAAGAAAGCAAACAAGATAGAATGGCTGTTTGAGTGTGTAAAGAATTATTCCTATGGGCAACATGAGGGACTCAACATGGAAAGAGAGTCACAGTAATACATGCAGCCCACACTGGAAGAATTCTGCACGCACTCAAACAGCCATTCCATCTTGTTTGCTTTCTTTTTACTATTTAACCATTCCTAATTGTCTCAATACATTTCCAATGTTTTTTTTTTAACTAGTACATAATATTATATAACATGCTTACTGTCTGTTGTCAGTGAAGCACCAACTTTATCTTCAATTAGATGCATTTGGAGGGAGGTCCTCGCACCAGCAACATATTGTTGCTCTTGCTGAGCAAGCACGTAACTGAATAGCTACATAAGACAATAATTATTATAGCATTAGCTACTTTGGGGGTATCTGTCGAGAGCCTATATGGCTCTCTACTGGTCGAGGACCTTGTTCACGTCATTATGCAAGTATATATGACGGAGAGACGATAAAGACACCGAAGACATCCAATTGATCATCTTGATAAGGAGCATGTTTGGGAAAGGTGGGAGGGAGATGAGAGAACCTTCTTGAGCTCTTGCTTGCCATTTGCACGAGGTAGCTACTAATTTAGTGCGCATGCACACCATGCGCACACGTTGTGGGACCTCCCTCCATTAACTACATTTAATTGGGTGCAATTAAACTCCAAATAGCTGATCATCGATGGTGCAGAAGCCTTGGTACGTACACTCAACTAGCTAGCACACTTTAATGAAGTGTAACTTAGTGTATCATAGCTACATGAAAGTTAATTGGAAAAAAATCTTGAGATCTAGCTGGGATTTGAACCAGGTATATCAAGAAAATTAATCACCTACAACCACACTATCACTAGCAACTTGTGATGAAGCTGCATAAATCCGACAGACTATATTATACAGTCAAACCTCAGATAATTGACCCAGTCCCAACATGCAGCGGACAGTAGCTGTGCTCTCGAACAAAATCCATATATTATACTCTATACAAAAAACCTCCCAACCAAGGGACACTTCTTTACCGCACTACCTGTTCCTACTCTACTTACGTGTGACTACTTGTATATATTAGATCGTGGTCCAAGTGCTATGTAATACTATCATACGTACGGTAGTACGTATAGTAGGAATGGGCCGCCTGTCCCATAGACACAATACAAAATGTTGGCCACCATAAAAATATAGTCACACAAAATTAAGCCTTCAAAGTTGCTCAGAGGCTCTCAATGATAGATTACCAACCGCATGCAAGGCCTAAAACTCACAACAACTTTCCTCAGCACTCGTAGAGAGCGCTAGTGGGAAGCCACACCATGCGCACACGTTGTGGGACCTCCCTCCATTAACATTTAATTGGGTGCAATTAAATTCCAAATAGCTGATCATCGATGGTGCAGAAGCCTTGGTACACTCAACTAGCTAGCACACTTTAATGAAGTGTAACTTAGTGTATCATAGAGTTAATTGGAAAAAATCTTGAGATCTAGCTGGGATTTGAACCAGGTATATCAAGAAAATTAATCACCTACAACCACACTATCACTTGCAACTTGTGATGAAGCAGCGTAATTCCGACAGACTATATTATACAGTCAAACCTCAGATAATTGACCCAGTCCCAACATGCAGCGGACAGTAGCTGTGCTCTCGAACAAAATCCATATATTATACTCTATACAAAAAACCTCCCAACCAAGGGACACTTCTTTACCGCACTACCTATTCCTACTCTACTTACGTGTGATTACTTGTCATACGTACGGTAGTATGTATAGTAGGAATGGGTCGACTGTCCCATAGACACAATACAAAATGATTATGCTCATAAATTTTCAGAGAATGACAGCTAAGCCTTCAGACATGGATTAAAGCCTCCCTTGGATAGTTTTCTAACTGCATGCATCAACAATTACAATCTACATATTTGTTACTTTATCCAAATTAGTCAAGTGATTGCTTGCATTGACTCACGAGCCAAATGACCGACATTTATAATGATGGAATTCAAGGCTTGCAATTGACTCATGAAAATGAAGTAGTCATGTGCCGAAATTCAGTGACTTACCTTGTTTCAATGCTTTTTACCGCACTGCCCATTCCTACACTTCTAATTTTTATAAAATTTTTACTATACTTGTATTTATTGCATCAATACATTAATTAGGCAATGACTCTGAGAAGCATGCATGCATGCATGATTATACGTATACCATCAGCATTGCAATGTCATGTAAACCACACTTTCTATACTTTACTGCAGCTGTAAAACATCCAGGCTGGCAATGCAGACTGTACAGTTGCAATGTCGCGATCTAATATTATCACAAGCTAGCTTGCTGAAGAGTTAGCAAAACACAAGCGCTTGGACTAGAAATACTCTGTTACGTCTACTAGAGACAGTGTTGCTATCTCAGACTTCCAGTGTTTTAGCAAGTTGCAGGTAGCGCACAACTCACGTTAGCTTACATATACGACGTAACGTATAAGTAGTGCTAGTAGGTGGGGTCACGTAGCCAAAATGGTCGCCCGAGCGATGGCTCGGACTGATAATCCTAGCATAGCTCAAGAACTATAAGCTTATAGCTTCTGATAAACAATTTTTTTTAGATGAACATCAGTACTCCATGCTTATGTCCTTAATTTTCAGAGTAGACTTGCTGTTCTTCAGATTAAGAGTGAACACACACACACACATGGGAAAAAATATAGCAACTCACAACTCAAAGAACACCCAATCAGCGAATTAAAGCAGATATCTACGAAGAACACAGTAAGGGCTCGCAAAAGCAGTCAGACCACGTGTAATTTCTAAATATCGCACACCTACTTGGGCGTATACAATAGGCGTGGCGCAAGCGCTAGCTATACGCTTCAATACAAAAGTACGAAGCCTCAGATCTCAAAAACTACAGCATTTTGCAAGATGCCAAACATAATGTTTCAAGATAACTTCGATTCATGAACGTACGTACCATCCATTTTGACCATAGAGTTGCCATTCTCTAGATTATCCTGTAACAGACGCACACACACACAAAACGACTACTGTAACCCTCCGCACGTGCTATATGCACGCACGCCAAGGGTTAACAAGTACATATATCATTTGAAACCTCTCAGTGTTTTAAATTCAATAATTTGGTCTGCAGTCTTGTCCAACCCTTCTAGATTCCAATATGAAGGCTTCCTTTGTGGCTTTTTGTGGCTTTTTGTGGCCTCATAATTATCATACGTACGGTAGTACATATAGTAGGAATGGGCCACCTGTCCCATTGACACAATACTGACAAAATGTTCAAGCTTATAAATTTTCAGAGAAAGATAGATATAAGCCTTTAAACATGCTTAGAGGCCTCCTTTAGACAGTTTTTAAACTGTATGGACAAACAAAACTTACAAAAGCTTCCTTGAGCACCCTGGAGAGAGTGCTGGTGGGAAGCCAGAAGAATACAAATTATATTTGTTTTCTCCTTTCCTTTCTTCCTTCCTTTGTGACATACTTGAATGTAATTTTCGGAGAAATGGAAGATATTGAGCCAACTCTTACAATATAAGGTAATCTGAGGTACGTTCTTTGATACTCGTTTGCTGTTTAAAAGTAATCAAACAAAATCTAGGCAGTTTTGAAACTCTCAGGTACAAATTACTGTACTGTAATGTAGCCATTTTATGTAGGTAAAGGTTGTCGTCAGATCACTTTTTTTTGTCCCAAGGGAAGGGAAAGAGACATAAGACTCTTACAAAAAACAATAGCTTGGCATGTGAGTGAAAATGTACAGTAATAAAAAAAGGACCAGGACATGTAATAACATGTGGTTTTAAAAAGGAAAATGAGCTTTGAATGACTGAGGCAAATGCATGAGTTTTAGAAAAAGTTCAGTGTCTTCACGGATAGAGGTGATACACTCAACAAAGAAGTCTGGGTTACATTTTGGAGGTAGATTAGTGTGTTGCACATGGGAGTCTGTTCTGGAATGATACAATCACAATCGTTTACAGGGCAGACTCTGTCGTTAAAGACGGTCATACATAGAAGTTTGAGAGTTGCTAGAGCCGTACTCGAGCAATCTGTTCCGTGCCTTCTGCTTGGCCACGATAAGGACATACTATAGAGAGGCGTGGTTCTCAGAAAAGGCTATATAGAGTTCCCTCTTTGTCTATGTCAATGACACATTCTTCAGATCCTTAATGTTGTAGGTTGGATTAGGACCTCATCAGTAATGCTGCAGGAAGAGTGTAGTTTCCCTCCAAGGAACTTACACTGCTCAGAGTGGAATTATCTAAAGCAGCGATTGAGTTAAACGCTCGCGTTCTTAGGGGGAGATTGTTGCTTACATCTTCCTGGCTGATCTTGTGTAAGTAGGATAATTTACTGCGCAAAATTCTACAGCACATTGTGGGTCAGTTCAGAGCAAGTAAAGGGACGGTATTTGAGGTGAATTTGGGCAGTTTTAGAACACGTTTACCCAATATACACTGAAAAGATTCAAGCTTCTGCAAAAGCATGAAATTCAGAGTCCACACTTCAGATCCATACATCAGGACTGGAATGACACAGCACTCAATGAGACTGGGAGAAGACAAAGGATTGAGCAGGGCAGTGTTGTAAAAAGCAGTGAAACAAGGCAAGACTCTGAATTTTGGCACATGACTAGTTCATTTGTATGCCAAAGTTGCAGTGCATGGTTTTATCTTCATGTCTGCCAATTAGTGAATTGATTGTGTGATTATTGACTTATTGTTTATAATTAGCCTGCAACTGCTGACAGATTTATGTAATGAAAATGAAGTAGTCATGTGCCGAAATTCAGAGTCTTGCCTTGTGTACATACTGAATCAAAATGTACAGTGAATATTGTCCTATACGATTGTGGTCCAAGTCAGGCCTACATTGTTCAAACTATAACAAAGTGAACATATCATTTGAATCCTCGCAGTGTGCTAAATGCATTAGTTAGGGCCGTGATTTGTCCAACCCTCCTACACTCCAATATGAAGGTATCTTTTGTGGCCTTTCTGTATAGCCTTTTTTTTTTGACTAACTAGATACTTTTGCCTAATGTTTGTTAGTGATTAGTCATATAAAAATAAAGCTAGCACCATTGTAATCAGCATATAAAGAGCTTTTAAATGATATATATATTTAATGAAAACCTGAAATACAGTGTTGCTTTACTTAGAACACCAACTCAGGGGAGTTAAGGCTGCCTATGCCTTAATTTATTCGAAATTTAAAGTAATGTGTCTATCTCCTAAACGATGGCCTATATTACCATGGCAACACATACAGATGTTCAACAAACTTGCCTCAACATGTTCGTCCATTTAGTTTGGTCATGTGACATGCATATCATGAATAATTAAGATTTCTTGAATTCTTATGAATAATTAATTATGCGGTGGTGAATATGGTTGCTATGGCAACCAAATTTTTTCCAGTGAGTCGTCTAATATTGGAGTATGTCAATCTGCCCTGAAAAAAGG
>CAXIPT010000010.1:393028-447760 GCA_964030475.1 Tethya wilhelma | reverse complement strand
TCACTGGAAAAAATTTGGTTGCCATAGCAACCATATTCACCACCGCATAATTAATTATTCATAAGAATTCAAGAAATCACAATTATTCATGATATGCATGTCACATGACCAAATTAACTGGACAAACATGTTGAGGCAAGTTTGGTGAACACCTGTATGTGTTGCCATGGTAATATAGGCCATCATTTAGGAGATAGACACATTACTTTAAATTTCAAATAAATTAAGCATAGGCAGCCTTAACTCCCCTGAGAATACTTGTAAACCTACTGAATCAAGAAAGTACTGTGATTTTTGTTAGATTTATGATTGTGGTCCAAGTCAGGCATAGGTTGTCCAAACTATAACAAAGTGGATAATCCTCTCGATGTGCTGAATGTATTAGTAAGGGCCACAGTCTTGTCCAACCCTCATAGACTCCAATATGAAGTTATATTTTGTGGCCTTTTTTTAATATTAACTCGATACTTTTGCGTAATGTTTGTTAGTAATTTGTCGTATAAAATAGAGCTAGCACCATTGGAATCAGCACAAAAAGAGCTTTCAAATGATATAATTATAGATTGTCATTTTTTAATAAAAAACTCGAGATAATTGATTTAGAGCACGTATGATCGGATACATATGAACAGTAATAGGAATGGGCTAAATGTCCCACACAATACAAAATGTTTATGATCATAAAATCTAGTAAAACAAAATTAAGTCTTCAAACTTGCTCAGAGACTCTCACTGACTGATTACCAATTGTATGCAAGATCTAGAACTCACAGAAACCTTCCTCAGCACTCGTATAGAGAGCTAGAGGGAAGCCCCAATAGTGGCATTTTTATTCAGCTAACGTAAGTACTTACATACTTCCTAACTGACTTGCTTGAAAAGCATTTCCAGAGAACCCGAATGTGTTGAGCCATTTTTGACAGCACAAAGTAACTTCTTTTCATAGGTACTACATTCCATGATACTCATTTTTATCACAAATAAGCCTAACTAGAAAGCTTTGAAACTGAGAGTATAAATTCATGTACTTCAATGTTGCCATCTTTTTTTAGAATTCAACGGTCATTTATTATCCACGTGGCATTTAATGCGCATGCACATTAGCTGCTCTAGCAGCTAATGTTACTTCTACTCAGATAACCCATGGAAGCGTTTTGTAGGAACTAACTAGTCTCTGATAGTCTCCTCACTAAATATAGTGTTGAAAAAGTAAATGAACAAGTAGTAAGAATTTAGTAGTGTAGGAATGGGCAGTGCGGTAAAAAATTTTGGAACAAGAAATGGTCTCAATTTCGGCACATGACTACTTCATTTTTTGTGTCAGTAATCTAATCCTGCCTGGTGTACTTTATTCTACTTTTTAGCGGAGTGATAAGATTGGCAGGAATTTTTGTTGAGACAAGCCTACTAGACAATCCTACTAGTAGAGTAATGTGTATAATTCATGTGATTATAGATGTTCAGGGCTGTGTTTTTATTTATAGAATCACTATTATTGGAACTATATGTGCTTGGCACTATAAATACTTATACGATTTTATTTCTGTCTCTCTCTGATTCAAACTTTTAAAGTCTGTGGCAATCTGTCAAAACTAGCGCATCTGCTAACAGGTTTAATATGGGCCCAGGGAATGGCTGCAAGTAACACAGATGAGAAGTGGACAATTGATAAGCTTGACGCCGTCAGACGGAACCAATTGGTCTACATGGAAGTTTCAGATGAAACACTTGGTACTAGCCAAGGACCTCTGGGGAGCAGTAGATGAATCAGGTGCACCAGCAGAGAGGGTGCTGAAGCAGCTGTGCATACTGCCTTCCGGAAATAGTCGCAGAAAGCATTCTCAACAATAGTTCTGGCGATAAGCACCTCTCAATTGTACTTGGTGACCTCGTGTACGGAACCTGGAGAAGCCTGGGATGCACTTTGCAGTCACTTTGAGCGAGACACACTAGCCAACAAACTCTTTCTGAAGAAGCAGTATTTCCGCATGGAGATGAAGGAGAGCAATCAGATTGACAGTCATCTAAAATGGATGAAGTAGTTGGCAGATCGATTGGCTGCAATTGATGCACCTATCAGTGAAGAAGACCAGCTGCTAGGAAGTTTGCCTAAAAGTTTCTCCACTTTATAGTGCCACCAGGCATAAACTTCCAAAATGCGGTTTGCACAAATATGCTTCTCGCATCCACAGGAAATGTAACTGCTTACTAAGACTCAGCCCACCTATAGTCCTGGACATTAGCTACTGCTGGATGTCAGCCCCACCCCTTAATTAAGCTGAGCAATGACGTCATTGCTAATGACATGTAAAATTTACTTTTTTTGCATCAACTACTCAAACGTTTACAGTTTAATTGCTTTAGTATTTTTCTTGTTATCTACTAAGGTAGATAGAAAAAGTTATAGAGCAATTTCTGACAAATTCCACTGCAGAAATTTCAAGTTTGTAAATTTTGACCACTTTTGTACAAAAAAGCATCAATAAATCAAAGCTACATGTTGAGCTGACTAAATTTGGTACAGACAATTCCTAACAACATGTACAATAAAGCTATAGAACAAAAATAGTAATAATGTCATCCAATATCAGTTTTTGGACACACACATGCTGAGCCGAAACGGGTACAACCGTGCACCATGAAGTATGTCCCACTGTGAGCTTGATGATCATCTCAGAGAGCTAAAATATGGATTTCTAATATCTTTGAACTATTCTACACTGAATGCTACCAAGCAGCTCTTCACAGAATTGCCCAAGTGACAGTTTTTTTGTGAGCCACACAAAAATGGTTTATTGTCACTTTGCTGAATAGCTAAACTCACTTTTAGACATAAAAGTCAGCATGTCCACACTGCTGCTTGTAATACTATGTAGAAGAATACTTCCTGGATCTCAAACAAGGTTGAAAAACGGTGCGGAACACTCAGAACAAGACGCGATGCAGTTTCTTGATGGGCATTAATTAGAAAACGCACGTGTAAAACTAAGCTCTGATTGGTCAGTCCATAGCAACCAAGTCAACATGCACAAAACGTGCCGAATTTTTTTTTAAACGATAGCTCTACTTGAGGTAAAGAAATATTTGAATTGTCGCTAAGGTCCAGGATGCATAGTTTGTAAGTTATTCGCATTATTATTTTTGGAAGTTTATGCGTGGTGGCACTATAGTCACAGCTTTGGAAGCTCGAGTGGATGAAGGTCTCTCACCTGCCTATGTGCAACAAGCCCTTGTTAATGAGGAGCGCAAGATGCGTGAGCAGAATAGTTCCAGGACAGGCTCAACAGAGGGTGATTCTGCATTGATGGGAGGCTCGAGAAAGAAGATAAAGTCTCGAAAGCCCATCTGTTTTGGTTGTCGTCAACCTGGACACTTTAAACGTGAAGGCTCGAAAAGACATACCACACAAGGTCGATGCTGCAACCAATGAAATGGCAGATCTAGTGCATTTGTATAGCAAGAAAGGGTGAGACCCAGTCTGCAACATGGCTCGTAGACTCTGGTGCCTCGAGACATATGACCTGGAACAAGGATTTGCTGTACAACTACCAAGAGTTCGAAACACTAGAGAAGGTTAATTTGTCTGGGTGATGGCCTGACCATAGTTGCTGTTGGATCTGGGAGTGTTCGTCTCAGGATGCTTTTTAAAGTGAGTCAATCAAAGGAATGTACAATGTCTAAAGTGTGATTTGTTCCAAAATTAGCAGGTAACCTTTTCTCAGTGAAGGAGGCTACATCCAAAGGAAAATTTGTCAAATTTGGACACACAAGATGCTGATTTGAGATCAGGATGGAAGGCTCTGTGGAATGGGGACACTAGTTGACAAACTCTACCAACTCGATTGTGAAGAAACCAGTGATTCAGGTGTAGCCGCAGTCGCTTCTGGCCCCAAAGAAGTTGGCTGCAATGATCTTGACATTTGGCACTTCAGACTTGGGCATGCAAATGAGCAGTGTATCAAGAACATGGCTGACAGAGAGCTAGCAGCTGGTCTCCAAGTGCCCAAGCAGTCCAAGCTATCATTCTGTGAAGGAATATGCATCACTGGACCGAGCTCCTTTTAAGGCAGTGGGAGAAATACGGTCCAAAGAAAAACTCTAGCTTGTCCACAGTGATGTGTGGACCAATGTCTGAGTCTATTGGTGGAAATAAGTTCTTTGTCACCTTTATTGATGACCATTCAAGGTACTGTGCTGTCTACTTCCTCAAGAATATAAGTCTGAGGTTTCCGACAAATTCAAAGAGTTTGAGAGACGTGTATAGTCAATGACTGTGGGCAGACAATTAGACCATTAAGAAGTGACAACGGGGGAGAGTATCTGTCAAAGGATTTCAGGAGCTACCTTAAATCAAGAGGCATACATCATGAGCTCACAGTTCCCTACTCTCCGGAGCAAAACAGTGTCACTGAGAGAATGAACCGTACTCTTATGGAGATGGCTAGGTCGATGATGAGTCATGCTAATCTACCAGACAAGTATTGGGTAGAGGCTGTTGAAACTGCAGCATATCTTAGAAATCGTATCACAACAAATGCCCACAAGATGCCACTTGAGGTTTGGACTGAATAGCAAGACACCTAGTGTTACTCATCTCAGAGTGCTTGGGTGTATAGCATATGCCCATGTGCCAGATTCACAGAGGCACAAGCTGAGCAAGAAGGCTGTGAAGCTTAGGTTTATTGGCTATTCTCTCCAGTCAAAAGGCTTCTGTCTGCTAGATGAGGAGACATTCAGAGTCTACATTTGTAGAGATATGATCTTCACGAGAGTGATTTTGGACACACCAGTATAACCACAGTCCCAGAAACAGTTGATGTCACTCCAGAACTGGAAACAGATTCAATATTATAACCAGATGTTGAGCATCAGGAAGATGTACCTGAGAGAAGGAGATCAGAACGCACAAGAAAAACACCTGTCAGATATGGAATTGATGAATATGTCGACACCGCTGTTGATACTGCCACATGTTTTCAGCATGTAGCTTATGTTGCACACCAAATAGCTGAACCCAAGACAATGGAAGAAGCTAAAGCAAGCAATGTCTCAAAGCAGTGGAGCAAGCAGCTGACTCAGAGTTTATCTGACTCAGGTGTTTCGTTTTCTAAAACTAAACATAGGACCTTGTCGAATTGCCTAATGGAAGAAAAGTTATCGGAAGCAAATGGGTCTTCAGAGTCAAACACAAGAGTGATGGAATTATAGAAAGGTTTAAAGCTCCACTTGTAGCGGGGTATTGTAAGGGTATACTCAGCAACCTGGTATTGATTACAAAGAGACATTCTCTTCAGTTATGAAACTTCAGTCAATCAGAGTTTTGCTTGCACTAGCTGTTCAACAAGATTTACACATTCTCAGTGAAGGCAGCTACATCCAAAGGAAAATTTGTCAAATTTGGACACACAAGATGCTGATTCGAGATCAGGATGGAATTAAGGCTCTGTGGAATGGGCCCACTAGTTGACAAACTCTACCAACTAAGAAACCAGTGATTCAGGTGTAGCCGCAGTCGCTTCTGGCCCCAAAGAAGTTGGCTGCAATGATCTTGACATTTGGCACTTCAGACTTGGGCATGCAAATGAGCAGTGTATCAAGAACATGGCTGACAGAGAGCTAGCAGCTGGTCTCCAAGTGCCCAAGCAGTCCAAGCTATCATTCTGTGAAGGATGCGTCACTGGAAAGATGAGACGAGCTCCTTTTAAGGCAGTAGGAGAAATACGGTCCAAAGAAAAACTCCAGCTTGTCCACAGTGATGTGTGTGGACCAATGTCTGAGTCTATTGGTGGAAATAAGTTCTTTGTCACCTTTATTGATGACCATTCAAGGTGCTGTGCTGTCTACTTCCTAAGAATATAAGTCTGAGGTTCCCGACAAATTCAAAGAGTTTGAGAGACGTGTATAGTCAATGACTGTGGGCAGACAATTAGAACATTAAGAAGTGACAACGGGGGAGAGTATCTGTCAAAGGATTTCAGGAGCTACCTTAAATCAAGAGGCATACATCATGAGCTCACAGTTCCCTACTCTCCGGAGCAAAACAGTGTCGCTGAGAGAATGAACCACACTCTTATGGAGATGGCTAGGTCGATGATGAGTCATGCTAATCTACCAGACAAGTATTGGGCAGAGGCTGTTGAAACTGCAGCATATCTTAGAAATCGTATCACAACAAATGCCCACAAAAAGATGCCACTTGAGGTTTGGAATAGCAAGACACCTAGTGTTACTCATCTCAGAGTGTTTGGGTGTATAGCATATGCCCATGTGCCAGATTCACAGAGGCACAAGCTGAGCAAGAAGGCTGTGAAGCTTAGGTTTATTGGCTATTCTCTCCAGTCCACCTACAGTCCCAGAAACAGTTGATGTCACTCCATGAAGATGTACCTGAGAGGAGATCAGAACGCACAAGAAAAACACCTGTCAGATATGGAATTGATGAATATGTCGACACCGCTGTTGATACTGCCACATGTTTTCAGCATGTAGCTTATGTTGCACACCAAATAGCTGAACCCAAGACGATGGAAGAAGCTAAAGCAAGCAATCTCTCAAAGAAGTGGGAGCAAGCAGCTGACTTAGAGTATAGTTCACTGTTAAAAAACAAAACATGGGACCTTGTCGAGTTGCCTAGTGGAAGAAAAGT
Organism: Tethya wilhelma; assembly: GCA_964030475.1. NCBI lineage: Eukaryota > Metazoa > Porifera > Demospongiae > Tethyida > Tethyidae > Tethya > Tethya wilhelma. Next base: position 441,114 of record CAXIPT010000010.1, on the reverse strand, counting down.
TATCGGAAGCAAATGGGTCTTCAGAGTCAAATGCAAGATTGATGGAACTATAGAAAGGTTTAAAGCTCGACTTGTAGCGAAAGGGTATACTCAGCAACCTGGTATTGATTACGAAGAGACGTTCTCTTCAGTTGTGAAACTTCAGTCAATCAGAATTTTGCTTGCACTAGCTGTTCAACTAGATTTACAACTCCATCAAATGGATGTTGTAACAGCCTTCCTCAATGGAACTCTGGAAGAAGAAATTTACATGGAACAGCTCGATGGTTATGTGGAAAGAGGAAAAGAACATCTCGTTTGTAAGCTAAAGAAGTCCCTGTATGGTTTGAAACAGTCGTCAAGGAGCTGGAACAAGACCTTAACAGACTTTCTTCAGTCCATTGGTTTCAAACAAAGCTCAGCTGATCCCTGTATGCATGTACTAGTCCTTGAGGATCTCTGCATTGTTGCTGTATATGTAGATGATCTCATCGTTGCTACCAAGACAAATGGAGACATGCTTACACTAAAGCAACTTTTACAGTCAGAATTCAAAATGACTGACCTGGGAGAACTACATTATTGCCTGGGAATCAGCATTGAATGTAATAGAGCTGAGAAGTCTGTCACGATGCATCAGAAGCAGTATATACTGAAAATGCTCGAGAAGTACAGACTACAAGATGCCAAACCAAAGTCCACTCCAGCCGATCCTAATGTAAAGCAGTGCAAAGATGATGGTATCAGCAAGCCTGTGGATACAGCATTGTATCAGTCAATGGTTGGAAGCCTTCTGTATGTTGTATCAATAGGCTTTCACGTAGTAAAAGACCCCTGTAGTAATGGGACCCCCCAGAACAAATACGACAATTGACCCCCTCTAAAATATTCAGAGTGATCTTGAACCTTTGCAGTCACAATGAGCACAACCACTCACTGTCACTCAGACACATTTCATCACAATAGACACTGTCCTAGCAAATCAAGTTAGATCAATAGACTGAATATAGGAACATCATGCAGAAAATGGATCATCAGACTAACTGCATGAGAAGGTACTATTCTCTATTGAATATAAGCTAAGTAATGAGACTGTCAGTGTGCAGAAGATTATAAATATCAAGGTTAACTTAAGTGCATCATCATATTATTTAAGCATCATTATGGTTCACAATTCTATAATTATACCACTCCCCTCCATGGCCTTACTACCTGCAGATTGTTCTACTGTATTATTCACTGGATTACTCAGCGAGAACAAATGAGCCTCTGGCAATCACTGAATAGGCATCACTAGATTTTAAATAATTAACTTATTAATATTGTGTAGTCATTAATTCAGTAGCTAGCTGTGAAAGATTGCATGGCAGGATTTAAATTTTATTCTCTTCCCTTTATTATCTGTCAATACCAACTCATGAGAAGAATGCTGCATATGCTAAGTAACATTGTTTACTGCCACCACTTATGGTTGCTCAAGTTGACTCTTCATACAAGGTTTTGAAGGGGGGTCGAAACACTACAACTATAGGAACATTAGTTTCAAGCACTTCCTGAAGTCTTTGGATGGGGATTCCATATGCTATAAAGTTTTTGGACCAGGGGTCCAACCACATTGAAGTATTTGGACCTGGGGTGACCAAAATAAGGGGGGTCCAAATTCTCCATGACAGGCCCATTGCTACTATATGTACTATACCATATGTATGATACTAATTAATAACCCAAAAATGTGTTTCTTTTGATCATGGTATATAATAGTATATAGAGAGATTTAAATTTATATGGCTAAACAATCTACATCATACAATCGATGTCAGGAAAGGAAATATGGATCAGATCTGAAACTTACTGGGTTTCTTACATGCAGTTTAGAAGTAGCAGTTTCTTCTCTTGTCACTAGCAGCTAAAGCATGTTGTTTTATTTGGGAATCAGGGTGTCCGGAAATGGTGGTCATGACGTATGGTTGTGATAGTACATTTTTTATGTCCACAAGCCTTTCTGAGTAAAATAAAAACCACTGTCCATGCAAAAATGGAAGTTTATGTCCAAATTGAGAGTTTTAAGACACCTCTGTATTATGAGCCATAGCAACAAAGGACATCGTCTCCACTCACATTCATTTCCAGTTATGTTGGTTAAGGAACAGTAGTACTATAATTGTAGTAATTAAAACACTAATGGTCACGTTTACTAAGGTATTCATAAATAAGAGGAAACTACAATAATCTATTGTCAGACGCAACCTTTTTTGTACACTAGCTGTTGTTAGCCTGAATACCCCTTTCATGCAGTAATGCCCAACACTTGCATTAGTTCAATGGAAATAACTAAATTAGAGAGAGAGTTGAAGTTCATCTAAAGCAACTAATGTAAACCTTACAATCATTCATTTTTTTACATATAAAATGTGTGTGCGTGTGTTGTGTGTGTATGTGTGTGTGTGTTTGCATGTGTTTTTGTGTGTGCATATATATAATAATGCAGATGCAGCAACAACAGCATGGAAAACGAGCCAATAGTCCATTTTCATTCATTATTTTTCATAACGTTCCAAAACCTCAACAGATTTTAAAATTCAATAATTATTTATCGCATTTTTTTAACCTCTGGTAGTGAGTGAGTATACATATCAAGATAACTCAAGTTATAAGAAATTCTTTTTTAGATATGATAGGATTTACAATTTGGGCATCAACCCACCCATTGACAAGTGACTGTATATAATATCTTCATGGTTGCATCCACAATTGCATGTTGTATTCAAGTATCATACATTATACAGTAGTATACGTAGAGTAGTACGTATGATAGGAATGAGCCAAATGTCCCATAGACACAGTACGATCATAAAAATGTAGCGAAACAAAATTAAGTCTTCAAACTTGCTCTGAGACTCTCACAGACAGATTACTAATTGTATGCAACTCACAGAAGCTTTACTCAAAAGTCTATATAGTGGGAAGCCACAATAGTGCGATTTTGTTCCGCTAACATATGTACTTACGCACCTACGTATTTTCTAACTGACAAAAGCATTTCCAGGGAACCAGAATGTGTTGAGCCAACTTTGACAGCACAAAGTAAGTACTTTTCATCGGTACTACATTCCTCGATCAAAAATAAGCCTAAACAAAAACTAGAAAGCTTTGAAACTGAGAGCATAAATTCATGTACTTCAATGTAGTCATCTTCTTGTAGAGTTCAAAGGTCATTGATTATCCATGCGCATTAGCTGCTCTAGCGGACAATGTTGCTTCTGCTCAGATTACTCAAGCTTTTTGTAGGGACTAACTAGTCTCTAGCTGATAGTCTCCCCATTGTAGTGTTAAAAAAAGGGAATGGACAAGTAGTAAAAATTTCAAAAAAGTAAGTAGTGCTAAGGAATGGGCAGTGCGGTAAAATGTATTGGAACAAGGAATGGTCTCAATTTTGTCACATGACTACTTCATTTTTCGTGCCCGAGTCTAATTATTTATCGCATTTTTTTAACCTCTGGTAGTGAGTGAGTATACATATCAAGATAACTCAAGTTATAAGAAATTCTTTTTTAGATATGATAGGATTTACAATTTGGGCATCAACCCACCCATTGACAAGTGACTGTATATAATATCTTCATGGTTGCATCCACAATTGCATGTTGTATTCAAGTATCATACATTATACAGTAGTATACGTAGAGTAGTACGTATGATAGGAATGAGCCAAATGTCCCATAGACACAGTACGATCATAAAAATGTAGCGAAACAAAATTAAGTCTTCAAACTTGCTCTGAGACTCTCACAGACAGATTACTAATTGTATGCAACTCACAGAAGCTTTACTCAAAAGTCTATATAGTGGGAAGCCACAATAGTGCGATTTTGTTCCGCTAACATATGTACTTACGCACCTACGTATTTTCTAACTGACAAAAGCATTTCCAGGGAACCAGAATGTGTTGAGCCAACTTTGACAGCACAAAGTAAGTACTTTTCATCGGTACTACATTCCTCGATCAAAAATAAGCCTAAACAAAAACTAGAAAGCTTTGAAACTGAGAGCATAAATTCATGTACTTCAATGTAGTCATCTTCTTGTAGAGTTCAAAGGTCATTGATTATCCATGCGCATTAGCTGCTCTAGCGGACAATGTTGCTTCTGCTCAGATTACTCAAGCTTTTTGTAGGGACTAACTAGTCTCTAGCTGATAGTCTCCCCATTGTAGTGTTAAAAAAAGGGAATAGACAAGTAGTAAAAATTTCAAAAAAGTAAGTAGTGCTAAGGAATGGGCAGTGCGGTAAAATGTATTGGAACAAGGAATGGTCTCAATTTTGTCACATGACTACTTCATTTTTCGTGCCCGAGTCTTAGCCAGTAGTGATCTAATCTTGCCTGGTGTACTTTATTCCACTTTTTAGCCAAGTGATAAGATTGGCAGGAATTTGAACTATTTATGTGATAAAATGATACTGATATGCTGAGGAACCAAATTAGCTTTGCTACAATTATACATGCATCGGAATACTCAGCTGCTGTCAGATAGTTGAAAGTCTAGCTGCTGGACCTACAGTGAGCCTAACTCAGTGATGCACTGATTTATTTAGCTAGCTAGCTAGCTATATCAAGCTGGCCACAATGTAAAAATCTTTGCATGCCCTATATGCTTACATAGAAAGCAGGCCAACTCCTGTCTGTCTTGCCAAACAACACTGAATGGCCAACAGTTCAGCAACAGCAGCCATTCAGAAAGCCATGTTCCTCAGTGTGCTTGTCAGTATTTACTACACAAATTCTGGTTAATGCATACCAAATAAGTAGGCGTGGCATCAAAGCTAAGTGCTCAAAAAAGCACAAAAGCCTCGATCTCAGAAACTACAGTATTTTGGACAGCAAAAAAATATATATCACTCACAGTTACAAACGTATTTTTACCCCGTGCACGCTTGCGCGCTCAGGGGTAAAGTGTTTGGTCTGGGCAGTCGAATGTCCGCAACTTTTTGGCCTGTTTGGGCGTTAGGGGCATCTTCAGTGTCTCAAAAGGGATTTGGGAGTTAGGTCTGTTAAAAAAAGTAGCCCCTACGTGTTCAGCGATGCAAAAAGAAGTCTTAGAAGCTAGAAAAACGCTTGTTTTCCTTGTTTCAAGATTGCAGAATCAGCAATTTAATTCTGTTTCTGCGCTCTTTCGTGCCACGTGGCCACTTTGGATTACGTAGTAGCCAGTAGTCCGTATACTTTCACATTGCAGTATCCGGATTTTGACTCAGTGCAAACTGCAAAAGACTCAGTGGGCTTGAGAGATCCTTCACTTGCAGCGCACGGGGTACGAGCTCTCTGAGCTCTTGTTGTCACTAGAGCTGCCTTTCTTGAAATTTCGATGGGACAGACAGACAGACAGACAGACAGACAAAACGACTACAGTCCGTCACCCTCTGCACATGCTACGAACGCGCCGAGGCTTTATTAAGAACTAAATACATGCAAGATTGAACTATTAGCTAATCAATCTGCTGCTAATACATGTAATTATCTAACTAACACAAGATGTTAGTTATCAAACTCACTACGTATTGTACACTAAAAGGGTTTGTATCAGTTTCTACTCAAACTGGCTGCAGTGCTCCCAATATATGTATAATAATTTATTATACTTGAATACTATTTGCCTTTATGATGATGATGTACAGGGTGGTAGTAACAATAATGTAATTGAATGTCGTGGTGACATTTAGATGTATCAGGAACATGTCCATGGCACTTGTCCTTATTGAAGAAACTTTCATCATCCCAGTGAATCCAGTCTCCACGAGTGGACATTCCACTAACTTTCTGGCAGTGTCCACCATACTGATACAGGTAGAAGGGTTTGCTTGTTGGTAGGACCATTGGGTTATAGGCAGACCCATCATTACGGCAGCAAAATTGAATGTCAGTATTCTTGTTGTATCTTCCATCTGGTAGTATGCCCCATCTTTTGTTCTTATTGCGATGATCCTCGTCATCCCAATGTATCACTCCATCTCGAAATTTATCAGGGCAATTTCCTTTCTTTGCAATACAATAACTGCCTCTTGGCCAAGGAATGCTACTAAAAGTGTTTTCCTCCTTCACACAAAAATAAACCTTCAAATTATGCTTGCCTTCCAGTTTCATTCTCTGCCGAATCCCTCTGCTTTCTGCATTGCGGTTGCGATAGTTCTCATCATCATGCAGTCGCCACCCTTTGCTCCATCCATTGGGACAGCCACTTTTTGCCATTGGAAGAGCATAAGAGCCTTGTGGCCACTCTATCGGTATTGTAATTTTAGTTGGATCTGTATAAAAGTGTGAGGCCAAAACAAACAAGCAACACACAAGTAAAACTAGCATTAATAGTTATCCAGTTGAAAGATAATGCTAAAATCAAACATATAATTATACTATGCATGGAAAGATATTATTGCTTACTATAATAATAATACTTACTTCTACACGACTAGTATAGTTATATACCTGTGTTTTTATGGGCTTTTACATATTGAGGATATTTATGCAGCGCCTTCATAAGATTCTTTCTCTTCATTGCAATTGAACCATTCTTCCATTCATTTGGTTCCCACCATATCTGCTTCAGCCCCTCAGTAATTGGCTTCAATGTTAGGTGAATTGGTGCAGGTAGTTGCCTTGTACCCATGGTGATTGTTTTCATGGAACGTCCCAGTTTAGTGTTTTGGTTAATGTTATTGTTTAGAGAGTTTTGCATAAAATTGGCTGAAAAGCTGAAAAGCCCATATCTTGCATGGACTGAAGTTGAAATTGATTTCTAAAACAATAATAAATATAATCTATTATAAGCTTTAGAACCATGTTACTATAATAATAGCCAAAATCTTAATCAAGTTCATAGGAGTACAATATTAGATAGGCAATGGTAATATACACTAAGTCCCAGTTAGAGCCATTCAAACACCAAGCAACTAATCTTGCTAATGTGTCCTTATAATAATATTATACATTGCTGAAACTTACATGCTTCATTAGGTAGCTGTACACTTGACAGTATGTTGCTCTATATCTATGTATTTTGCGTGTCCCAACTTCAACTTCCATGATGATGTGCTAGTAAAACAAGCCAAAAAAAAAAAAGCAACAATCTACCCACAATGTTGTAAAATCTATATAAAATTATGGTGTATTCATCAACTGAGTGGTTTATTGTACTAACTTACAGTTCCCCAATCCTCAATGAACCCAGCATATTCTATAAGGTTGTAACGTTTTGGTAGAAAATACAGAACAGAGTTTTTGAAGCTTTGACTGAGGGTGTATCCTGTAGTCTTTCCATATGCATTTTCATACATGTACCTTGCTGTACCGTAGTTACATTGCTTGTTTTTTTGTATAATGATGCTTTTTTTGTCTTCAGTTTGTCTTTTGACAGATTTCATCCCTGTGAATTATGGCAAAGGCAAACAGTGCATACATAGTATAATATTATAGGTGTCGATAATTAATGCAACACGCACGATGAATGTCAGTATTCTTGTTGTATCTTCCATCTGGTAGTATGCCCCATCTTTTGTTCTTATTGCGATGATCCTCGTCATCCCAATGTATCACTCCATCTCGAAATTTATCAGGGCAATTTCCTTTCTTTGCAATACAATAACTGCCTCTTGGCCAAGGAATGCTACTAAAAGTGTTTTCCTCCTTCACACAAAAATAAACCTTCAAATTATGCTTGCCTTCCAGTTTCATTCTCTGCCGAATCCCTCTGCTTTCTGCATTGCGGTTGCGATAGTTCTCATCATCATGCAGTCGCCACCCTTTGCTCCATCCATTGGGACAGCCACTTTTTGCCATTGGAAGAGCATAAGAGCCTTGTGGCCACTCTATCGGTATTGTAATTTTAGTTGGATCTGTATAAAAGTGTGAGGCCAAAACAAACAAGCAACACACAAGTAAAACTAGCATTAATAGTTATCCAGTTGAAAGATAATGCTAAAATCAAACATATAATTATACTATGCATGGAAAGATATTATTGCTTACTATAATAATAATACTTACTTCTACACGACTAGTATAGTTATATACCTGTGTTTTTATGGGCTTTTACATATTGAGGATATTTATGCAGCGCCTTCATAAGATTCTTTCTCTTCATTGCAATTGAACCATTCTTCCATTCATTTGGTTCCCACCATATCTGCTTCAGCCCCTCAGTAATTGGCTTCAATGTTAGGTGAATTGGTGCAGGTAGTTGCCTTGTACCCATGGTGATTGTTTTCATGGAACGTCCCAGTTTAGTGTTTTGGTTAATGTTATTGTTTAGAGAGTTTTGCATAAAATTGGCTGAAAAGCTGAAAAGCCCATATCTTGCATGGACTGAAGTTGAAATTGATTTCTAAAACAATAATAAATATAATCTATTATAAGCTTTAGAACCATGTTACTATAATAATAGCCAAAATCTTAATCAAGTTCATAGGAGTACAATATTAGATAGGCAATGGTAATATACACTAAGTCCCAGTTAGAGCCATTCAAACACCAAGCAACTAATCTTGCTAATGTGTCCTTATAATAATATTATACATTGCTGAAACTTACATGCTTCATTAGGTAGCTGTACACTTGACAGTATGTTGCTCTATATCTATGTATTTTGCGTGTCCCAACTTCAACTTCCATGATGATGTGCTAGTAAAACAAGCCAAAAAAAAAAAGCAACAATCTACCCACAATGTTGTAAAATCTATATAAAATTATGGTGTATTCATCAACTGAGTGGTTTATTGTACTAACTTACAGTTCCCCAATCCTCAATGAACCCAGCATATTCTATAAGGTTGTAACGTTTTGGTAGAAAATACAGAACAGAGTTTTTGAAGCTTTGACTGAGGGTGTATCCTGTAGTCTTTCCATATGCATTTTCATACATGTACCTTGCTGTACCGTAGTTACATTGCTTGTTTTTTTGTATAATGATGCTTTTTTTGTCTTCAGTTTGTCTTTTGACAGATTTCATCCCTGTGAATTATGGCAAAGGCAAACAGTGCATACATAGTATAATATTATAGGTGTCGATAATTAATGCAACACGCACGCACACACACACACACACACACACACACACACACACACACACACACACACACACGCACTTACCTGACAGTATTATGTGTGTTGTTGTTCATGCATATCTATCACGAATGTACTAACCTGCGCTTAATGAAAACGAAAAAGAGCTTAGACCATATGATCCACCTGCTGTGGGTACGTATGAATTAAGGTAAAATTATTCTAAACTTACGATTAATATTTTCAATATACCTGAAACAGATACACTAGTCTCTAACTCCTTTGCATAGCTCTTTCTCCCACTGATGGCTTTCTCACTGCTTTGAGCGGTACAACTTGATCTTGCATGGAAACTTATCTGATCAGGAACCATTACTCTCTTACCCCTATAGTATACCTTTGTTTTGTGGTTGTACGACAATGCAAACACTTCTCGAGTGAGTCTAATACCAGGATCAATTCCTCCCCTTGAGAAGTCTCCCTCAGGGTTCCCTCGAATGATGTTGTATCCTGTACCAGCGTATCGTATGGTTGGAGAGAGCTGGTTTTGTTGAATCAGAGCAAATAGTGTTGTGTTTAGCTGATGTGCATCCATACTTTGAGTCATTACTCCATCTTTGTCTTCAAAAGAATGATATTCTCCATCAGGAAATGCAATGCATGTCTGCATTAGAGCAGCTAACAGGGCAACGGTGAAATACATTGTCATTTGCCAATGTAGCCACACTAGTTGGATACAGCTTGCTGGTAAATATTGTTAGAGAGCACCAAGTCTTAATAGGAAACTTTGAAAATTTTCAGGTAGTTTCAGCGATTATATAGTAGAGCTCTGTCAAACTGGATCCATACAATGTATGGGTTTCTTCCTTTCTTACTGAACTAATGTAACAATGTATGGTTTTCTTCCTCTCTTATTGAACTACAACTACTCAAACTGGATCCATACAATGTATGGGTTTCTTCCTCTCTTACTGAACTAATGTAAAAATGTATGGTTTTCTGTCTCTCTTATTGAACTACAATATAAGTGTATGTGAACTTAACAGATGGGGCATATACAGAATGGGGGGGGGGGCAGAGTATATTAAAGTGATAAACCAGCTAGCGCAAAGCACAGGAAAAATTTTGCTTTGCCATGCCCACTTTAGATTACCTGATTGCCTCTTGGGACAGTGCAGTATAGCTTCTATTTAATGTAGCCCCTTTCATCCCCTGTCGTATAAACCAGCTGTGTATGCTGCGACTGTCATTGGAAAGAGTGATCCATCTGTTGTTCTTGTGTTACCACAAAACATGGAGGTAAATATATAATTTCAGCAAACAATGGTTTCTATACTGTAACAATATTATGAATATATTATTTTTCAGTTATATAGTGCCCAAAATTCATGTAGATGTGTGGCCCACCATGGGAATGTACCATAACCATAATAGAATTTCCATTCATGCACGTGTGTAGTTTCAGCTGTTCCCTCATCTTGTATGTGGATCGACTAAGTGCACGGCCAGACAGCCAGCATCTCATGGACACCATCGACTGAAACCAGATTAAACAAGGGGACTTCTCACACATCTCTGGATAGCTTATATGAGACTCTGGATGAAGACAGTGACTGTTTACCTATTCCTACCAACACTAGTAGCTAATGTGCTCTTATATGGTCTGATAATCTGTTTCACCAGTTGACAGCTACTATCACTGACCTGTATCCCTATGTGATGTATTGTGTTGCTGGTACTAGTGCTGGAGAAAGTGGATACAGTGACACGTTAACACTCGAATGTAATTTTTTTGCCTTTAATTATCTTTCAAGTTATACATCACGCATATACAAGTCATGACTTTAAAAAAATTTTAATCACATAATGTAGTGCCACCAGGACTGCCACTTTCAACTGCCATTGTTGGAATAATTGGTATTCTAACGGGAGGATTTGTTATTTGTTTTTAGGTTACAATTGTATTTGTGTACAGTGTATGTCAGTAAGAAGTTCAATCATCACGATATAATTGTAATAAATGTGACACCATATATATTCCATCCAAAAAAATTATATAAATTTGTTACTGCCAAAGAAACTCTTTAGAGGTTGCTAACTAACACAAACAATTAGAGGCTGACCGAGGCTCAAACTTGAACATTTAGTGGTGAAACACACACACAGACACACACATAAACACACACACACACACACACACACACACACACACACACACACACACACACACACACACACACACACATGCACTTATCACATGTGCACATGATTTAAACACACATATATACTTATTAACTTGCATGGGCCACAAATAGACCAACTACTCCCCAACGTGCGGCCCTAGTTTGATTGCCTTACTTTGTGATTGTGTATAACAGGAGGTAGCTTGTTTACACCAACTGTTCGATGTAGCGGGAAAAAAACTTTCTTTTCTTTTTTCTAGTACAATCTGATGCTTGCTTGAAAGAGCACTGAAAGTCTCTCTCAACCTAAACTAATCACACTTTATTCTACGTGCAAGCATTGGCACGCAGATGCGTTTCTGCAAGCGCTATTCTCCAAAAAAGGTTAAACCTTACAATAAATTCGCATATCATATTATTATGCAGGAAATTCCCCCAAAAAAATTAACTGTGCAAAGCAAAGAAATGCCACGAAAGTATATTAGAAAGAGTTCTACGAATCAGTGAGGAGTGATGAATAGCTAGAATCTGGACTGCTAGCAGTCAGATCTGGCCGAATAAGTGCTAATTCTGCAGCACAAGAGTTTGGTATTCCCAAAAGCACTTTTTACGATCACTTGAGAGGCAAGAGTACCAGGAGGTATGGGGGAGCTCCTGCAGTACTTACTTCAACTGAAGAGAAGGAGATGGTTTCTTCTTGCTTAGTTCTCCAAGAATATGGTTTTCCACTAAACACTGATATAGTTGGACTCCAGGAGTGGTGATCAAAGATTATCTAGCCGAGTCTGCACGCTCTAATCCTTTTGGAGGTACCATTCCAGGTAGAAGTTGGCGGGATGGGTTCTATCAACGTCATCCAGAGCTGGTACAAAGGAAACCAGAACACCTTCCAAAGAATCGAGCCTTATTAGCACCCCCTAAAAATTATGCCAATTGATTGGAATTATTATTATAATGTATAGGCCAGGCCTTCCTGTATTATAATAATTTAATTTATTATTATTAAAATTGACTCACAATAGGTTATTGATGCTTCGTTTGAGAAGTTGGGAGCATTCCTTTCAGAAATCGGCATTAAATCCAGTCCCAATTTAGCTGACCGGCTGTGGAATGCGGATGAATCTGGATTTTGTACAGCAGTTGCATCTAAACGAGTTCTTGCAGGATGTGGGGCTAGTGCATGAGACTGGAAGTGGGAGTGGGAGAGATTACATTACTGTCTTGGGAACAGGCTCTGCAAGTGGCAGTCGTTTACCCCCTTTTATCTTATACAAGGGTGTTAACCTCTATGCTCATTGGACCAAAGACGGTCCAGCTGGCACTGTCTATAGAGTTAGTTCAAATGGGTGGATGGAGGGAAACAACTTTCTCCAGTGGTTCAGAAGTGTTTTTGCAAAGGCTAAAGAGGTTGAAGCCAAACTTAGGACAGGCCCTATAGTGTTGTTTATGGATGGACATCATTCACACATGGGGCTTACATTAATTAAACAAGCCAAAGAGCTGAATTAATATCCACTTTTTTTGCCTACCCCCACACACTACCCACATGGGCCACATCTTACAACCCCTTGATGTTGGAGTTTACGGGCCCCTTAAACAAAGTTGGAAGGCCATTCTGAAGAGGTACAAACTCTCAACTTTGGCTGGGAAGGTAACGAAAGAGGAATTTCCAGGTATGTCAATTCTCAGTGCATCAAGTCCATACAGGTAAATAATGCCACTGCATGTACTATGCATTTGTATCCATAGGGTTGATAAAGCAGCTTTGGGATGAATCTGATCATCTGAGAGGTGGGTTTCGAGCATCTGGCTTGTATCTTTTCTCAAGACAAGCGATTAGTCAATCCAAATTGGCACCAAATTGGCCGTTTATTGCTGGCTCAACTGGGACAGCTGCAGCTACGACAGGCACTATGCCAACACATATACAAACAGCCTCCAAATCATTGCAGTTAGTGAGTCAAACACGTGACAGCACAGAAATCACACATACTAGTCAGAACAGTATGACAGCAGCAAAAATCCACATAACTTGTCCAAAATGTGACAAAGCAATGACACCAGTAAAGCTAAACATTACAGCATACTTTTCGAAGTATTTGCAAGGCAAGCAGAAGGAAAAGAACTAAGACAACCGCAGAATTGAACCATCAGTGTATGGAGAGGTCCTTACCAGTGATGATATAATCAAAAGATTGGAAGAAGATAAAGTTGCTAAACTGAGAGTACAACATGAAAAAGAAGCCAAAAAAAGAGGTAAACGTAAGGGCATCAAAAAGAAGACAGCATCTCAACCACCCTTGGAAAGTATAGATGAAAACATTTGTGGTAGCTGTGGATGTTCATAATTATGAGGATGATGATGATGAGATGAAAGAAGGCTGGATTGCCGGGGTGTTTTAGGGATTGCAGTCGATGGTTCCACTATATTGGTGTGCAGGTTTTTTAACAAAGCCACAGCGATCTACAGAGTTTATTTGTTTTGAGTGTAACTTACAATACACCTTTAACTTTAATTTTATGTGGCTATATATGGCATGACTCACTGACTCTCAACTTGACTCAACTTCAGTATTTATATCACTGCATAAACTATTACTCCATCATCATTTTTTTATCTACTAAAGTACTATATCACAACATTAATTTTAGTAAGTAAGATATTTCTTCCTCCTTTTCACTTTCTAAACCAAGTTCTGACCATTAGACTGGTTTTAGGCATTACGTGTACAAAAATTGCAAATTTCTGGAGTTACTCCCAACAACGATTTTCGAGGTACTTCTCTTTGTAATTACATAGTTTACGGAATAAACTGCGCGACTCTCACCCAACCTGGTTTGCATTGAGAGGATGGATGTAGCTTCTTAACAAACTTTGTTTCATGGCTCTATCTCCATCCAAACTAACGCCGTGTTTATGTAAGTTTTTCTGGAGTTCCACCCACCTACCTTACTCACAAAACTGTTCATGAAGTGTGTTTTTACCAATCGGCAAAGGAAAATACCTTGGCTCGCTTTTATCATCAGGTACCCTTGCTTTTGGCTTCAAATACATGAACTCCATGGATTGAGGAGACTGAGGAAACGAAGATAACCATGTGTAGCATTGGTTGTGGAGAGGATTGTGACCACTTTGTTAAAATGTTTGAGAGTTCCAAATCCAGTGTGCAAGGGCTGCCTATCCCAGTCAGGCAGGTCAGACCACTTCTCAGTGTAGTTAGGCTGCCTCAGTTTTGCAGTGTTGTGGATATTGTGGCTTACATATTTCTGCAAGAAAATTAAATATTTACCAAATAACCATACAAATGGCCATTGATAATAACATTAATTAATATTAGTGTCATGTGACCTTCAGGCTAGAGGATGGCCACTCAGTTTATGCAAAAATGAGGGATGTAAACGGTGGTTTTCAGAATCTGAAATTTTGTGATTATATTGTATTTATTACTGAAATTTTGAATCTGGCTGGAAAAAAGGTCCTTGATACATAGTTTAGCAGATACGGGGAGAAATATACCAGTTTCTAAATATTGCACACCTAATTATATATGCGTAATGGTTGTATCTCGCTAGTAACCAATGGGTACACAATTTTCCAGGCAAATCTGACATCTTATGGTTAAGTACTACTTGCAAACAAAAAATTGACCTTCTGCATTGAGCGTTTACATCCCTCATTATCAAAAGTATGCATTTTCAGATCTAGCAACGCCCACAAACATGACTTGGTTTTAAGAATGTCAAATACATAAATAATACGATGATTACCAAATTTGGTCTTTTAATCACAGAGTATGATCAAAACACGAAAGGGTTTGCTTTTTATTGCCTTAACTGCCTTACCTTTTTGAGCCATCCTTAACTACACTGAGTTTTTATGTTATCAGAAAAAAGTAAAGGTCGTCACCGCTACATGTACCGCGATTCAATAATGTACGTAGAAACTTGACAATGAATTGCCATAGCCTTGTTCCCAGGCTCCAAAAAAGGGCCTGGTACACACTGTTTCAGTGCACGCACGTAATTATTGCTGAAAATCTGTGTGGATTTGCAATGGTGTGTCCATTCATATGAAGAAGTTTGTGATCATTTTTGCAAATTCACAGCTTGTCACACCTTTTGACATTGGAAAATGACCATAATTGTCTATAATTTGTATGTTTTTCTTGAATATTTTTTTTCATAATTGATATTTCAAATTTTGCAACCCATTCTAAAGTTGTTCAGTCTTTCTTCTATCTGATGATGCCTAATATGATAGGTATTTGTCTTATTTTCCCGCGGCATTTTTCACTTGAAAGAGACAACTCTAGCCATTCACTCTATTGAACTGTATTGCAACTGAGCTGGCAAATCCAACAACCCTTTACCTTTTTCTAGATTTTCTCCAATTATAAGAATTTAATGAAAAATTGCAACACGTGGTGATGTTGTTTAGAGCCTCAGCTTACTTTTTGCCAATCATTGTGTTAAGAAAAAGTGAGTTTATAGCGCGGCAAAATTGGATGAAAGTTCAGTTTGAAGGTTCTTGGTAGCATTACTAATGTACAGTGAGCAGTAATAGTCACACCTTGGTCCTGAGTTCTCACTAATTGGCACCTGCTGAATCAAAGGCTCTACTAATTTGCAGTTCAAGGAGGACATGAGCGTTTTGAGGGAAAACTTCTTGATATGTTTGTGACGTAGGTAACAAAGCTTTAGGCTCTTTTAGAGAGGCCATTTATAGACCCTTTCTGACCTAAAAAAGGTTTGAAACAGATATTATACTATAATTATTTGGTTGTACTTAAAGCCAGCAGCTGAATTGACTGTATTGACAAGTTAGTGTCCTTGCTGAGGCTTGCTCTGGAAAAATCACAGAAACTCATGATAATAATAGTTGAAATTTATTAGCGAAACTTCTCAGAACTATACTAAAGCCAATTCAGCTCCTGATAATTACTACTGCTATTAATCAATCTTCTCAATACTTTAACGATGTGAGTTCAAGGTGCACTAATTGAATAATGAGGTCAAAATATACAGAAGTTACGCAATAGTATGCAAAATTATCAGAAATTGGATAATTATGTGTATCTGCAAACAGTGTGTACCAGGCCCTTTTTTGGGCCTGACATCTCACTGGACTACGCTTCAGTTTGGGTAACTTAAGCGGTGTAAATGTAACTAGCCCTTTGCTCAACACTTATAATAATATTGTTAGTAATAGAGTGTAAAATCCAGCTCAAATCACACCAAATTGCGCCCAAGAAAGGCCAAAATTCCAAAAATTTTCTTGGCAAGGCTTAGCTCACTGCAGCAGTGCCAAGCTGGCTATGCCAGCCACAAAGTAGATGATATTGCACTGTGAACATGCTGACAGCTATCAATTCTGTTTCACATTATAAATGCTTCACTCACTGACTGAATCAGATAAAAATTATCAGATCTTGCATGACATTATGCCAGTGAAACAGCTGCAGGAAATACAGCTGACAAATGCATGTTTAAACTGATTCTTTGTGAGCCAGTATGTCAGGCAGTAGAAAGAGAGTCAGAGACTCAGAGAGTGACTGTGTAAAGCTAACATCATTCTTCAAAGGTAAAGGTATATGAATTATGATACAGGCTAAGTCCTTGTTTCAGTTAAACTACTCATAATCAAAATTACAGAGTTGATACAGAGAAGCAACCTGGTGAAGGTTGCAGTGGTACTATTACCAGGTCCACAATCAATGATGATAGTCCTACATCTTCTGGGTCATTTCATTCAACATCTTTGGGACCAGAAATACCTTCAATATCTAGTTCAGCCTCGTGGGACAGTGACAATGGGTCTTCACATCCTGAAACACCAATTAACACCGCTGCTACACCACTCTCTACCACCACTTACTCACCACCTGAATCAAGCTCTGATGGGCAGATTGACCTTGGTACACTCGTGCAAGCTGCTAATGGCTCAAGGGATAAACTGAATGAATTGGTAAGAAAGCTCCCTGACGATCGTAAGAAGCAGTACCTTTCAATGCATTCAAAGCCTTCACCTAGTGATCATCTTAACTCCCATCCGGTGACCAAAAGTGGGCGAACATGGAATGTTTCTTTTCAGATGAAATGGACTGAACAATTTCCATGGTTATCATACAGTACACTTTTATCTAGGGGAATCTGTAGATATTGTATCCTTTTTCGTCAGTCACCAGCTAGGGGTGAGAAGTTGGGACATGGAGGTCGAGCAGGTGTCTTAGTTTTGTCACCTTACAAGAGTTCATACACCAAAGCACTTGGTAAGGATGGTATTCTTGTTTCCCATGATCGTACTGTAATGCATTGCCGAGCTGCCGAGCAAGCTGACCTTTTTTAAAAAATTACAATCAACCTAGCCAACGTATAGATTCTCAATTAATGGCTAAAAGAGAGCAACAAGTGAGTGAGAATAAATACGTTCTTAGCAAGATCATTCTAGCTGCAGAGTTTCTTGCTAAGCAAGGTCTTCCTTTCAGGGGCCATCGGGATGACAAGGTTGATTTTTCGTCAGAGGATGTCAACCATGGTAATTTTGTAGCCACCCTTCAGCTCATAGCCAAGTGTGATAGCATTCTGAATAAGCACCTCCTCTTTGCTAAACGTAATGCAAAATATACCAGCAAGACCATTCAGAACGAGGTCATCCATGTCTATGCATGCAAGATAAGAGAAAAGCTTACCAAATCCATACGAGAAAGTAAGTTGCCCTTTACTGTCATTGCAGACGAGACCACTGATCGTTACTCCAATAGGGTGGTTCTTGCAGTATGCTTGCGGTTTGTTGATTTGTCTTCACCACAAAATCCACATATCAAGGAATGTCTCCTGTCTTTTCTCCACCTGGATAGAGCTAATGCTGACTCCATTTCACTGAGTATTTTGAAAGCAATTACTGATCCTTCAATTTCTTTGAATCCTCATGATATTCGAGGACAGTCATATGATGGATGGAGCATCAGTAATGTCATCTGAGGTTGGTGGTGTTCAGGCAAAGATCAAGGAAGTCAGCCCAAGAGCTTTGTTTACACATTGCTATGCCCATTGCCTCAACTTGGCTATTGCTGCATCCTGTAGTGTACAAGAAGTGTGAAATCTGATCTCAGTTATTAATGAGTCTCACTTTTTTCTAGCCAACAGTCCCAAACGTCAAGAGGTTATTCGACTTAACAGTGAAAGAGTTTTTGCCTTCTTCTTCACATGTTAAACTTCCTGGGCTGTGTAAGACAAGATGGGTGGAAAGGCATACATGTTTTGAGGTCTTTCTAGAAATGTACGAAGTGCTCATTACCTTTCTAGATGCTCTGTTGTGTCCTCATGATTACCCTCAGTTAGCATCTCCTGATGGTAATCCATGGAACTGGGACAGTGAGACAAAAATCAAAGCCCAGGGTTTGAAATCTTCTCTCTCCTCTTTTCAGACACTAGCTGTTTTCTTGATCACTAAAAATGCCTTAGATGAAGTCAAATCTCTTGCTTCAAAGCTTCAAAAGCGTGATCAAGATATCTACGAAGCTTACAAGATGGCAAATGAAGTCATAGAGAAAGTCAAAGCTATAAGGAGTACCATTGATACAACATTCAGTTCATGGTATGATGAAATTAGCTGACAAGATAGGTGTGGACGGGAGTGTTCCCAGGAAAACTAGCATCCAAAGAAACCGCAGCAACACACCCAGTACTTCTCCACAACAACACTACAAGAGAATAGTTGCAATTCCACTGATTGATAATCTTATTGGTCAGCTGGAAAACAGGTTTCATGGTGACGAAGGTCATGCCAGTGTTCTTCTTTGTCTTGTGCCATCAGTAATGCTAAATAGCAGTGTAGATCTCTGTGACCATTTGGATGATTTCCTTTTCTGGCAAGAAGATCTCCCATGTTCCACATCGCTTTTGAGTGAACTGCGACGATGGCAATCACTGTGGCAACAAGAGCATGTAGAAACTCAAAGTAATCTACTGCTGGCTCTAGGTTCATGTGACAATGACTCCTTTCCAAACATCCACACTCTTCTTGTGATAGGGTGCACACTACTGATTACAAGTGCTGAAGCCGAAAGATCCTTCTCTCTCTTGCGAAGGATAAAGACTTATACTAGATCCACACTTACTTCTGACCACCTCTCTGATCTTGCAGTGATGTCCATGCACTACAGCACACGGATTCCAATTGATGAAGTCTTGCAAGCTTTTATTCAAGCACATCCTCGCAGATTGTTCCAAGGAACATTATTTACAGACTAAAAGTTACTGTTGGACAGTATATAATATAAGCACACAAATTTCATTGTAGTGTCTTGAATTATTGTCAGTATTAAAAGTTGAAAGGTTAGATAACATAATTAAATGGGTGTGGTTTCCTGTAAAGTGGGTGTGGTTTTTATGTCAGCGCTGGACAACCCCACCATTCCAAAAATCTTAAATCCGCCCCTGAGGTAGCCCAAAAAGGAAGAGTTATAAGCCCCGAAAAAGATCTGTCAGAGAAGGTATGCGTTGATCAATAGTTGTGACATACACTGTATAATTTACATGATTGTAGCAACAACCCACATTACATTGCCAGCAACACAGCTATGTGATGCACCTCTGTCACAGCCTAGGACAACTCTGAATGATGAAATCTGGAATAGCTTTTAGACCCAATAATAAAAGATGTAAAACTGAAATATCCAGGAATAAGAGTTGACTATTTGATGTCTGGTGAAACCCAATGGATTATGTTCAATGGACCTTTTACTTGTTCTAATCCATTTCAACTGCCTAGTCCAAACCCAAGAGTACTCATAGAAAAGACACCAACAGCACTGAATTGTCACTTACAAGTTCATTTCCAGAAATGTGACCCAATTTTAGAAAACCGACCAGATGTAGTAAAACTATATTTGTAGTAATCGGCGATTGTAGTGTAATTCGCGACGCGCGCGCGAAATTAANAATTCATTCAACCGTAAGACAAACTAGTAAGACTAAATTCATACATAATTCAAACAAGCTATCGAGACATTATTAAGACACGATTGAGATATCTTATGGCAGTAGTGATAATAAGAGAACTCAGTAAAAGTTTTCAGTGTATATCGAAACCACTATTCCATTTGCTATAGTCACAATGGTCATGTACAAATTCCACTGACTGTTTGTTTCGCCAAAATATACTGATCATAATAATTACAAGTAGTAAAAATTTCAAAAAAAATAAGCAGTGTAGGAATGGGCAGTGCATTAAAAAGTATTGGAACAAGGCAGGGTCTCAATTTCGGCACATGACTACTTCATTTTTATTTTTGATCCTTCATATGGATTTTTAGTGTTGTGTTGCAATGATCTGTACAATAGTACCGTAGCTTATTCATTGTATTGGTTCAAATTTCTCAGTACTGTAGCTAATCACTTGGCTACTAAAGCAATAGAGTAAAGTATAAGAGACAGGTATATAGCTTAAACTAGACTGCCGGCCAAGAGTTGGGCATAAAAATGAAGTAGTCATGTGCCGAAATTGAGACCCTGCCTTGTTCCAATACTTTTTAATGCACTGCCCATTCCTACACTGCTTATTTTTTTGAAATTTTTACTACTTGTTCATTCACTTTTTTCAACACTACAGTGTGGAGACTATTAGAGACTGGTTAGTCCCTACAAAAAGCTTGAGTAGAGGCTACATGCACTACTTTATGCTGGAAGAGGCTAATGCGCATGCGCATAATAATGCCACGTGAATAATGACCTTTGAACTCTACCTACAAAGATGGCTGCACTGTAGTACATGAATTTATATACTAAGTTTCAAAGCTTTCTAGTTTTTGTTTAGGCCTATTTATGATCAAAACGAGTATCAAGGAATGTAGTACCTATGAAAAGAACTTACTTTGTGCTGTCAAAGTTGGCTCAACACATTCTGGTTCTGTGGAAATCCTTTTCAAGTAAGTCAGTTAGGAAGTACGTACGTACGTACGTACGTAAGTAAGTTAGATGAACAAAAATGGCACTATGGTGGCTTCCAACTAGCGCTCTCCACGAGAGCTGTGGAAAGTTTTTGTGAGTCTTAGGCCTTGCATGCAGTTGGTAATCTGTCAGTAAGAGCCTCTGAGCAACTTTGAAGGTTTAATTTTGTTTGACTAGATTTTTACAAGTAGCAAAAATTTTTAAAAAATAAGCAGTGTAGGAATGGGCAGTGCTGTAAAAAGTATTGGAACAAGGCATGTCTTAATTTCGGGCACATGACTACTTCATTTTCATTTTTAATCTCTCAATTATTGTCGTAAATGGATCCAGAATTATCAGTTTATCAGCTGAGCAACAGTATCATACTAATGGTTCAAATTTCTGCAAATCTTATCACTTGGCTAAATAGTGGAATGAAGTATAGCAGGCATGATTAGATTATATTGGCCAAGACTTGAACACAAAAAAAAATGAAGTAGTCATGTGCCCGAAATTAAGACATGCCTTGTTCCAATACTTTTTACAGCACTGCCCATTCCTACACTGCTTATTTTTTAAAAATTTTTGCTACTTGTTCATTCACTTTTTTCAACACTACAGTGTGAAGACTGTTAGAGACTGGTTAGTCTCTACAAAAAGCTTGAGTAGCAGCTACATGCATTGTAATGCTAGAATAACTAATGCGCATGCGCATTCAATGCCACGTGGATAGATAATGAATGACCTTTGAACTCTACCTGCAGAAAGATTGCTACGTTGAAGTACATGAATTTATATGCTAAGTTTCAAAGCTTTCTAGTTTTTGTTTAGTCTCATTTGTGATTAAAACGAGTATCAAGGAACGCAGTTCCCTTGAAAAGGACTTACCTGGTGCTGTCAAAGTTGGCTCCACACTCTCTGGTTCTCTAGAAACCGTGTTCAAGTAAGTCAGTTAGTACGTACGTAAGTACGTTAGGAGAACAAAAATGGCACTGTTGTGGCTTCCCACTAGCGCTCTCTACGAGTTCCCAGGGAAGTTTCTGTGAGTTTCAGGCCATGCATGCAGTTGGTAATCTGTTGGGGAGAGCCTTTGAGCAAGTTTGAGGGCTTAACTTTGTTTTGTTAGATTTTTATGGTGACTAACATTTTGTATTGGGTCTATGAGACATGTGGCCCATTCCTACTATACGTACTACCGTACGTATGATAGTGACCAACATTTTGTATTGTGTCTATGGGACAGTCGGCCCATTCCTACTAGGTTCCTGTTAGGTACAGGCCGAATGCCGCAAAAGTCAAAGTTTATGCATCACGTGCATGTTGAATTGAACTTAGCGTTCTGCGCTGCACTAAGTTGCACTAGACTGTCGTAGCTATAATATCATTTATAAAAAGACTTGCATTTATGCTGACATGTGCATGTTACTAGAACATGTCTAGAACTAGAAGTATGCATATACAACAATGTCATGTAGCCTATTGGCTCCTTTGCCATAATATTATACGTTTAATTAGTTATGTGCTAAACGAGTACCACTGAGTCTTAGCTACGGACATTCAGACTACTGATTATTATTATGTACAAATGAAGTAAGTTCACTAATAACAGTATGACAATGGTCTCAGTGGTACGTTTGTCAGTCATGATGGTAATACAGTATACACTTAGTTTCATTAGACTATTCACTCAAGATAAGGTGGTGACCTGCTCAACTTAAAGATAGCTTGTACATGCCACAAAGTCAATGCAACAACTGGGGATCATGCTGGGTTATTTGCACTGCTCAGCTTGTATGCTTTGCTTTGTAACTATATGGTGACCCCTCCGGTGCTCTTCTAGTCTAACAAGCAGTACACCATGCATGGACCATACAATGAATTGTGTGATTATCAATCATGATTATTATCATCATAGATAATGAACCGATTGATAATTATCTATCTTATCATATAAGTCTATTGCATTTGCATGTTAGTTTAGACAATGTAGACATGGGGCTGTGGACACTGATTGAATGCTGGACAAAAGGACATATGGGATCTGATAAACATAAGCTAAGAGTTTGTGGAGAGTCACTGGAACCTCTGGATCCTCTCCTATTATGAACGTGTAAGATTTGAAGGCTGATCTTATAAATTTGCTCGTAAACTAGCTATGAAACTCCCAAGTTAAACTGTGACTAAACTCGAGACCATGATTCGACCTATTTCTTATGTTCTCTCAGTTTCTGTTTCAATCTTGTAGTGTGTAGACAACAATCAAAATATATACTGATATGCTCAAAAATGTAAGCTATTTGATGGAAAGAAGTCTCTATCAGACTTTATGATACAATCATTCAAAGCGCTCACATTTCCCGCTCAAAACATGCCTGCACGTGCGCACCGACCTTTGACCTTTGCGGCATTCGGCCTGTACCTAACAGGAACCTTCCTACTATACGTACTACCGTACGTATGATAGATCTCAATGAATGTCTAAGGGGAACCAACAATTGTATTCATAGCTGCACTAACACCCCTGGTTCTTATAACTGTGGGTGTGACCGAGGATACTTTTTATCTACTAATGGACGGACATGCATTGGTAAGTATGTATTAAAGTAAAATTATTTTAGTATTATTAATTTTAGTGTGTTGCATAAGGTACACAATATACTTATATTAAATTTTTGTAACAATAAAATCTATAGTAAAGTTTTATCTGCACTTATTTTCATTTATGCATGCATATACAGATATTGACGAGTGTACAGCTGGTACTGCACTATGTGAAGAGGGTTGTCAAAATACACTTGGCTCATACACATGTTACTGCAGTTCTGGATATATTTTAGGTCCAGATAACTACTCTTGTCAAGGTATTGCTTTGTTACAGAGTATATATTTTTGCTAACTTTAGATTTTATATTATATTTTTATTATTATTATTATTATTATGTTTATTATTATCTTATATTAGATTTTATTAGATTTTATTGGATAACTTTAGATTCATGCATTTAAATACGTACTAAAATGTTGAGTGAAAACTGTATGAGCCTCTGTACCCCATGCACTGAGCCTGTTAATTCAAAATACATTCTATGTACATCCTTATGCCCATAACAATTTATTATGTTGTTGTGTACAGATCTGGATGAGTGTAGTACCTCCTCTCATCAGTGTCAACACAATTGCCACAACACTATCGGATCTTACTATTGCACTTGCAACAGTGGCTTCATTCTTGACAGTGATGGATTCACTTGCATAAGTATGACAGATTTTCATTGTTAATTTTGTATTTCTCTCAAAATGTATTGTGATTGCTCTTCTTGCTTAACTTTGTGTTTCAAATTCAATGTAGATGTTGATGAGTGTTCGCGAATTGAATCGCATCGATGTCAGCAAGTGTGCATAGATGTCCCAGGCTCTTACCATTGTGAATGTAATGTTGGCTACAGTCTAACCCATGACGGTTACTCTTGCAATGGTTGGTGGTACTTACATACAATTGTGTCACTGTTATTATACTAAGAGAAACACTTTTTTCTGGATTGCAAAGATATGTACTGTCAGAGTAGGAAATTAATGTGTTCGTGTCACACAAATCACCCTTGCACACTAAATTACTGTATTTTACCTAGATCACCTCTCTGCATAGAGGTATCACATACATTCTATCACTATTCAGACAATGATGAGTGTTCATCTGAGGCTACAAATAACTGTACACAAGTGTGCACCAACACTCAAGGTTCATACAGATGTCAATGCGAGAACGGTTATGTGTTGAACAATGATGAAGCAACATGCTCAGGTGAATTAGCTTCTATGATATTTTTCTATACATGCATGGGTATGAAGTTATGTTTTTAATTGTATTTAACTATTTCACATGCAGATATCGATGAGTGTAGTGGACCAAACAATAATTGTAGTCATCTATGTGAAAATACCCCAGGGTCATATGTTTGCCACTGTCTTCCTGGGTATGAATTGAGCGGAACAGTCTTTGGTGCATGTAATGGTAAGAAATTATAACTATTATACTGTCAAAAATACATTTATAATAATGATCATAATGTGCTGTTTTGATTCATACGAATATTTAGACATAGATGAATGCAGTGAGGAAACTCATTCTTGTACCCAATTATGTTTCAATACTCCTGGTAACTACACTTGTGGCTGCAACGCAGGCTACATCTTGGATGTGGATGGACGCCACTGTGATGGTTAGGCATTGTACAAAAATATATTTAGATCACAATGTACTGTTGATGGCTATTGTATAATTATTCACAATGCTATACTATCATTATGATCAATTTTACTGTAACTATTATTATTGTTATAGCTCTGTCTCTTATTACAATTCGTGCAGATATCAATGAATGTATGATTGGTTCACACTCATGTGAACAAGAGTGTAACAACAGACCAGGATCGCATGAGTGTGCATGCTTTCCTGGATATGAACTTAATGATGATGGATACTCATGCAGAGGTACATTGTAATAATTACAAGTAGTAAAAATTTCAAAAAAATAAGTAGTGTAGGAATGGGCAGTGCGGTAAAAAGTATTGGAACAAGGCATGGTCTCAATTTCGGCACATGACTACTTCATTTTTATTCTTGATCACTTATAATTATGGATTTTTAGCGTTGTGTTGCGATGATCTGTACAATAATACTGTAGCTAGCTTATGATTACTGCATTGGTTCAAATTTCTCAGTATAATTATAGCTAATCACTTGGCTACTAAAATAATGGAGTAAACTATAAAAGACAAGTATATAACTTAAACTGGATTACCAGCGAAGAGTTGGACATAAAAATGAAGTAGTCATGTGCCGAAATTGAGACCATGCCTTGTTTCAATACTTTTTACCGCACTGCCCATTCCTACACTACTTATTTTTTTGAAATTTTTACTANNNTGTGTGTGTGTGTGTGTGTGTGTGTGTGTGTGTGTGTGTGCATGTGTGTGCATTTGTGTCGGTGTGGGTGTGGGTGTATGTGTGGGTGACAAAATAATACCTGTTTATCGGCATAGACAAGGACAGGAATGCCATGAAAGTGATCAATCAATTGACCAAGGTTATCTCTAGCATCTGTGAATCGATCGTGGTCAGTAGAGTCTACTACAAATATGATAGCTGTGGACGTAAAACAAAGTAAACAATCATAAATTATATTACAAATATCCAATTTACTTCAATATATACATATATAGCATATTAGTATACGCAATAATATTAATGTAAAAGAGTTGCAATAATATTAATGTATATAAAAGAGTTGTAATAGCTTTGTTCTCATAATGGAAAGGCCTGGGATTGAGGCTACACTACAGTTACGGTCATTAATAAGCTATAATGAAAATATTTTAGCTTCTGAAAATGAGTTTGAAGGGTTTCTCGAGCACTCTTTGGTAAACACAGACCCAACCCATGTAGTCATGCTCTTAGCATGTGCTGATATCCCCTTATACATCAGATGCCCGAATAAACTAGCAAGCTAATTGCCTGTTCAGTATGATTCAGTATGATTACTAACCATCAGCTCCTTTATAGCTTAACTGACTGCCATATCCATAAGTGTCCAGGATTGTAAAATTGTAGTCATTGTATGACACAGCATATATGCGAACACCTATAATCATGGCATTATATTCATAACTATTTGAACACACATGAGAATTTGTACAGGCAATCATGCATGCACCTAAGAATTTTTGTAGTACAAACATTGTGGGAACACAAGTAAACATAAATGGCTCTCCTCCTCATGCATGCATGGTTGTGTATCATGTCCTACTAGCTATGAATAAAATTAATGATTTTAACTGAGCACTGTAACTATAACTATGAAATAGTTTTTCAGCTACAGTTTCCGTTAACTGGGGAAACATTTGTGTACGTAAGCTTTGTATGACCTTTGTATGACCACAAAATCATCGAAGATTGTTGTTATGGGCCTTACGGCCTTGCAGAAAATAAAATATTAATGTATACCACCAGGCATGAGCTAGCTTTTAATCCGTATTGAGCTATCTTTTAATCCATATAGTTAAGTTTTATCCCATTTTTAAAGGGAGGCTGGAAAGTATATACACTCTAGTAGATCCATGCAGAGGATAACCGGTAGACTGGTTAGCCTGGCGAGACTAACCAAACAGAAAGTGAGGTCATTATGTCAATTAACCCAAAGGACTAGACTATCTAGCTAGATTCTAGCTATTTTATTTATTTAGCTAGATTCTATTCTAGCTATTAGAATTTGCTTATAATCACACCTTCACTCGTTGATAAAGTAGTTGGTGCATGCCTAGGTTATAATACGCGGCGTATACCTGGAGGACCACTGGCTGACATCCTAACACACCCGGGCAGAGCGTCAAGAATGGTAGATTTTCCACTGCTTCTTAATCCACTCATTAGCACTGACAGTTTGCTTTGCTGGTTCCCCATAATTTTCTTGGTAATATAAAGTCTCGTGTAGACGTAAATTTAATATGCTGATTATACACTAACAAATTAAAGCAATTGGGTGTGGTTGTATTATTCAGCCCCGCCCACTTTCTCGTGTCTGGATAGTCTCCTGCCCATTTAATTATCGATAAATTATCATCATATTAAAATGCCGAATAATTATAACACAAAATAAAACTAATGACTGTGCAGAAAATAAAATTTTGCCATGTGCAATATGCCATGTGGTTATACGTACATATACTTAATTTAAATGTTATCAATATCATACAATTATTATAGTTATGACATTATAGGCAGAGATTACCCCAACTATATAAAACCTGTAAAAAATTGATCATTGTATAAGTTGATATATGATGTAATAGTGATGTCATCAATCATAGTTCTTCCACTTCTTCATCCAATAATACAGAGTACTTGTAACTAGCATCGTCCTTTGAACTTCGACTTCCATTACCAGCAGGTACAATGTCGGGTAGGACTTGAATAGACGTGTGTGTGGGTTCACCTTGCTCCGCCCCCTCATGTGATCCAAGCTCGTCTGATTGCTGATTAGCAAAGTGTATGAACACATCATCCAGTGTTGTCTGACTCACAGAGTAGTCCTGGATCACATGACAATGATGTCATCAGATAACAAATTAAACAAATTAAACAAATTACAGTCTCATTAAGTTACATGTTCAATTAATTACTCGATTGAAGAGCAAATTAATAGCTAATGCAAAAACACAATAATTAACTTATTATGTACTTGTCAATAAATTCGTGAAGAACATCAAACAAGCAATACATGCTTGTTAATAAATTAAACTAATTAGCGAGCAAATTAAGTAACAAGCAAGATTAATTGATTGACAAGCAACACAACATAGAAACAAGATTGATTAAAACTTAATTCAATTACTAACCAGCCAGTGCCGCCACACACTCACCAGGATGTCCAGCGTTTCTCTCGCCTTCTCCATCAGCTCAAACACTTTGTGTAGGTGAAGACCATTCAGAGGAAGTTGGTACACCACAGTATTATAGTGCTCCTCCTGGAATAGGAACAGAACCACGATGATACGGTAATGAGACTCATAACAATTACATCATTATGACATCATCCAAAAAACATTATTTTACTAATTTAGACACAATAAACAATACTGGCAGGTAGATTGTGAAACCATTAAGCTTTATTTTTGTCATTATGACTTGGATTACATGTGCAAAGAAAAAGAAAGGACTTGCTAGCTAACATGGATGCTAAACAATTAAGCCATAAAGTACACTATATATCTCCTCATACACTGTATGTACCTTGAGAACAGACTGGTCGAAGTTCTGTCTGATGAACTCCTTCACCGCCTCCAGCTCACTCCCCACCCTCACCTTGATGCGGTAACCCTCTCCGTATGTCGATTTGAGTTGTTGCGGAGACCCCAAACACCGGAATCGTCCATTGACCATGATCCCCACGCGGGAACAGAGGGCCTCGCACTCAGCCATGCTGTGAGTTGTAAGAAGCACTGATTGGCCGGATGTGACCACACTCCTTATGATGGACCACAGGAAGCGTCTTGCTCGTGGGTCAACACCTGATGTTGGTTCGTCCAACAGGATGAGAGGAGGTCTCGCCAACAGAGCTATGGCTGTGGAGAGCTTGCGTCTATTGCCACCGGAGTAAGTGCTGGCTGGTTTATCGGCATATTCTTGAAGTCCGAGTTTCATCAGTGCCCAGTCTGTAACTCGTTTGACCTGTTTTGTGTTATAAGTTTTTATAACAGCTTAAGTATAATTATGTCATAATAATATGTACAGTTATTGTAGTATAGATACAGAATCAAATGTCCTATCTTTAGTTGAATCTTGATTATGATTATATAAATTATATAGCTGGGACTTTTTCCGCAGAAAATATGTTCCCTTATGGCTATGAATAATGCAGTCATTCATATTACTTACATCTATACATACAGGTATTTGTACATTAATTTTGTTTATTTTTTAGCATTGCATATCATGAGTTCATAATCATAGTTAGATTTTTTAGGAGCTAATGTACTACACATCGCTGACTAACACACTCACCTCACTTTGGGGAAGCCCCCGTAATTTGGAGTAGAGTACCAAATGTTGTCGGCCAGTCAGTGGATCAATGAGAGCATCGACCTGAGGGCAATACCCGATGGACTGTTGGACTGGATGAAGGGAGGCTGTGATGCTGTGAGAGGTGATGACAGCGTCTCCGTTTGTCACTCTGGTGTCTCCTGTGAGCATACGGAAGGTGGAGGTCTTACCAGCCCCGTTGACACCGAGGAGACCAAAACACTAGTAGAGGGAGAAGAAAGGAAGATGTAATGATCAGAAGATTTTTTGAAAAAAATTTTTATCCAACATTTCAGTTTGAAACACCATACATATACTATATAGAGTGTTATAAATATACAAATAAACAAAGGAGAGGAGCAGTTTGTTGTTAAAGAAAACAAGACTGAAAACCTTTAACGAATAACACTGTAGCAAGTAAAAGTGCATGAATTAAGGCACACAATTCAAGATAATAGTTTTTGCTTAGCCTCGTTCCCAGGCCTTCTGCATGCTGCTAATTATGGTAAGGATCTTTACCATTTTCTTAGCACACAGAAGATCATCAATGTAATAGCAATAGCACTATATGCAGAGGGCCTGGGGACAAAAGCTAGTTTTTGCTTAGATACTTGTATATGTGCTAGAATTGTACCGATTGAGCTTACCTCTGCTTTCTGCATTCCAAGACAGAGCTGGTTGACGGCCATTTTGTGCTCTCCTCTGCACACCTTAGACTGATAGACCTTGGTGAGGTGGTCCAGGGTGAGGATGTTGTCTTTGGTGTCTCCACTGCTCACCTTGGCTCTCTCTCTGGCAACAGCTGGATCGTCATCAATGATGGAAGAGGAGGAACAAAGCTTTCTAGAGACACACAGTCTAACACTGTGTGTGTGTGTGTGTGAAGACAGTACTTAATAGAATAAGAACATTTGCATATTGCCTATCCATCACATAGTTTTCAACGTCAACCTTTATTCACCTTTTGACTAAAAAAAATCCATTCATGATTTACTAGGCAATGGTGCTATACACCAATACACTTCATACTCACTAGCAATTCCTGATGTTGGGCCACAATTCTATCACCACAATCAGCAGCGTGTACACGACAGCCTGCACCAACAGAGACCCTATAAATGGCCCAAGTTTAGACATGCTGGTTGGAATGGTAAGAAAATCAAAGCTGTGAGTCGCAGCGAGAAGAAAAATTGGACGATCGAGAGAGAAATACATCATTGAGCGGGCGAGGCAGTACGAGGGGAAGGGAACCCAGACCAGATCGTAGTGGAGGAAGTTACCGTCTTTCGTGCTGAGATCTTGGATGTAGACCAGGATGAAATCAATGAGGAGTAAGGCAAATCCGATGAAAAAGTTGAGGCAGAAAAGTAGCACGTACGCCATTGCAGGAGAGGCAAAGAGAAACGAGAGAGCGTACATCCAAGGCGCCACGGCCAGACCGTAACAGATTAGGAGGAGAAAGAAGACCGGGATTACTTCTCGATTGGTGTAGTAAGGATCTTGAAAGGCTAGGAAGAGAGCCAACACTAGTAGGATGAAGATGACGTACCAGACCAAGTCCCATACGAACGTGGAGGCCCAGTAGACTAGCTTGTTCATGTCACACACCAACTGCAAGTGTTTGACCTTGTTTGATTGCTCTTCGATGATCATCAAGACAAATGCGCCTGTTACAAAACCAAGACAGAAAATGGTAGCCAAAGGACACACGAGGAAGCTGGCTCTTTCACTGGAAGAAAAAAAAATGCTCAACATAATTTAGGTGCATGAATGAGTGATCAATAAAACACTGTTAAGTGCAAGTCGGTATTCATTCTTTAGCCAACTGACTTACGTGATGGCATAAAATGATCTGTAGAGATCAGAAATCTTGAATGGATGACTCACTGTGGTGATGCCTAAAGAAAAAAGTGCAACTTAGTGTAACACATTTTGATTCTAGTATTAATGTTTGTAATACATATGTACAAGTCAGTGTAGTACTTTGAATGTAATATTGACACAATACTAACACTGACTCAATCATTTAATGAAACACAGAATAACATTTCTAACATAGTGTAACACAAATCATTACCGTATTTAGATGGATCTTTGCCAGGGTCAAGATTGGATCTCAAGATTGCATTATTCATCACGTTGAGATAAGTAGGCATCGCGTGATACCACTTGAGACTGTACCACACCTTAGCAGCAGAATGGGTGGCAAGGAATGGGCCACTGGAAATGGAGTCCTCGTTATACTGATCTACAATAGGGGCAACCTCATTTTTAGCATGGCCAAACGAGAGTCCTCCGTATCTTTCTTCAATGAAGGCATTTTTACTCCTCAGCAAGTAGGTTGTGAGCGATTCATAGCTTTTTTCAGGATTGTTCGGATCATATGCTTGTGTCACATTCTGAATCCTGGTTCCAGTCATTGTACCATTATAACAGTCAGGTGGTGAGGACTGGTATGGGAATGGGACCGTGTCATTANCACACACACATACACACACACACACATACACACACACACACACACACGTTGTATGTTATGCACACACACATGCACACAGGATTTGCCAAATGCCGCTGATCCACAAACACTTAGGAAAATACTTGAGCTTGATGATGTAAAAACTCAACCATGTTTCATCCAACCATCGTGTGCAATGAAGAAGGAAGATGTCCTTGAAGGACTAAACTGGTTAATAGAAGAGTATGAGAATAGGTAAAGTTGATTTCGCAAGCGTAACACAGAAGTAAAATGGATCATAAATTTTCTTTTCATCATAATGTTTTAGGAAGTCCAAAGCAGCAGATCTTGAAAGCAAAAGGATTTTAGGTATTCACAAGGATATATTATTTATTATACTTTACATGAATTTTAGATACTGTAATAAAAATAGTGGGTTAATTTGGCCAATTGGCAAATTATTCTGCAAATTGCCAAATTAAAATCACCAAACGCACATACGGCATATAAACAATACAGGGTGCAAAATTAAATTACAGATTTAAAATCACCAATCATGCTAAAATACAAATTCACCACATTTTAAGCTGGCCAAATTTACTGCTATACTGTATCTATGATGCTTCAAAAGTGTTTCTTATAATTCTATCCAGAAAAAAACCACTTAAAAGCCATTCAACGTGCAATGAAAGAGATGGGGATACTAGAACAGAACATTGTTCATGGTGTTTTCATTGGTGTGCCTCGATCAGGGAAGAGCTCCCTCATGACACGTCTTCTAGGGGAAGAAATCAACCCCACTTCTCCAAGCACTGGTGTAGTCGACAAAGTTGTTCGAGTCGAAGTGAGGAAATCATCTGGAACACCTGCTAAGGTATCTGGCAAAGATCAATGGAAAAGGCTCACACATAATGAAGAAGCATTAAGGTATGGTGCAAAGCTGGCAACACAAGCTTCACCACAGGAAGGTTCGCCAATAGCCGGAAAAAAGTTTGTGTTTGATCAAGACAGTACTAGTGGTCCATCATCACCTTCACGGCCAAGAAGAAAAAGATTTACCAGTCATTCGTCAACACAGAAGTCTCGCACAGTATTCAGAAAGCTTTCACAGTTGACAGGGAAAAGCAAAAGCCTTGAATTTCCAGAAGGATATAAGAATCCAATGGAGATATTCAAGGAAGCTATTGAAGATTCTGAAAAAAGCATTGAAGATTTTCAAAAAGAGCTTGAAGATTCTTGGTCACTCTATCTCACTGATACTGGAGGCCAAATTGAGTTCCAAGAACTCCTCCCTCTTCTAGTTTCAAGTCCTTCAATCTTCTTTCTTGTGTTTCGTTTAGACAGAGATATTGACCAGCTCTTCACCATTGAGTATCTCGATCCTGTAAATGGCTGTGCTAAACCATACCGTTCGACGTTAACCGTTGAAGAAGCTCTTTCACAATCTTTGGTCAGTATCATGTCCATGCAATCACTTGTTTTCAGGGGTAACTTAGACGAAGGATCCCAGAGTGTGGCTGTAAAGCCAAAAGTGTTTTTTGTTGCCACTCACAAAGACAAACTTGATGCAGCAACCGCTGAAGAGCGAAAAAAAGCAGTAGATGACAAGTTGAAGGCGATTGTGATGTCCACATCTCTTTATGATGAAGACATTGTACAGTTTGCATCCAGAGAAAGGCTCGTATTTACTGTCAACAACCTTTCTGAAGATGATGCAGATTTCGAAGAAATTCGTTCCGCAGTTGGCCGATTGGTCTCCCAAGGTAATTTTAAGATTTCTTTGCCGACATCTTGGCTCTCCTACAACCTTGCTTTACGTTGTCTGAAGGGACGAATCATTAGTTATGAAGAGGCCAGGGTCGTTGCTGAGCAGAATGGGATCACAACCAATGAAGAATTGGATGAAGTCCTCCACTTTTTGCATTCAAAGTTAGGTTTGGTGCGCTACTTTCCAGTTGAGTCTCTGAAAGATATTATTGTGCTCGACCCTCAACTTTTTTTTGATAAAGTTGCAGAGCTCATCATCAACACTTTCACTTTTGAAAAGTATGGAGAAAGGGTTACTACAGAGTTTGAGAAGAAAGGAATCTTTCCAGCAAAAGTATTTACTCAGGTAAGTGAAGAAGATCAGCTCCTTACATCCGAACGTCTCATCAAGCTTTTGGAAAAGCTACGAATAATTGCTGTCTACCAAAACAGGACAGAGCCTTACCAATATTTCATTCCATGTGCTCTAGCACACACAGGTGATGTACCAAAGTGCATGGAAGACATACCTTCAGATGTGCCTCCACTAATAATCACCTTCAGTTGTGGTTTTGTCCCAAAAGGTCTTAGCGGCTCACTGATTGTCTATCTCCTTCAAAACGAAATGAATTCTGATTTCGAGATCAAACTAGATGCCGACACTATCTACAAAAACCAATTATCATTCTCCGTTGGACCACATAGCGATCTAGTGACTCTTAGAATTGATACAAAATGTTTTATTGTATCGCTAGAACTAAGAAGGGGGTTAAATATAGCCAATGTATGCACCATTGAACAAATTTGTGCTGAAATCCGGAGATCAGTGGAAGGAGCCATTGTTAGAATCCTGGAAGATTTACCATATTCAAAGAATATTAAACATTCTCTTACTTTCTATTGCCCCGAGTGTGATGCAAACTGCCATCCGGCTGAGATGAAACTTTTTATGGGTGTTCCTGTAGGCTTGCGTTGTAACAAGTCACAGCGACTTCTAAATTTACCTAATGGAAGTGAAAAATGGCTACCAGAGGTAAGAGAAACTACTCAAGGAAATTTTAATTAATTATTTCCATTTTATATACCTTGTATAATATTATAGTACAAACAACATGCTGCTGTTCACAAATCGATGCCTAATATATCAACACAAATTTCTGGTGGACAAGAATACTGCGATGGGCATCTTGAAATGAGTACAAGCTCTCATGACATTCTTTGCAAGCCAAGTAAACGAACGACTTTTGCTCAAAAACTCTCCTACCCTTTATTTCCAGAGACATTACCCAAGCTGAGTGAGCTAGCTACCAAAACTACTCCATTTGACACTGGATCTGCTAGTGGAGATATTGGCACTCGGTCAGCATCTGAAAGTACTGACAGCAGAGGTGAATTCAAATAATTTTAAAATCCTTGCATGTGTGGAGTTATGTCACTGTTTGTGTACTTATGTGCAGAAAAAACAATTAACCATGAATATACAGATGGAACGAATCAAACTGCATTGTCTGATTCAGTGATGAGAGGCCCCAATTTGACTAGTGATCCTGAAAACAATAAAGGTACATAAATAGCTGTCTATATATGCACATTTATAGTATAGCCTAGTTATAGCTTGTATACCTCTTTAGTTTAAATTTGGGTTTCAATATACACACTAAAACTAATGTGCATATTTAGTATTACCGTAGAGCGGGAAATTCTTCAGCCGGGTTTTAACTTTCATGGTTTTCCAAGATCACAATCCATCCGTATAAGTTTATATCCAAAAAATTCTCTGTAATGTATATACATATGGGCTTGCATAGCTTATCCCCGAAAGTTAAAGTGCAAAAATGTTTGACTAGAAACATCCACAAAAGTTTGACACTGCAAAACTTTCCTGCTATACAGTATCTCAGTATATCATGGATGTGTGACTGTGTGGGCAAAACTATGTATAATCCCTTTATCACAGCATTAATGTATTGCATCATAGATGGTACAAACGTAAAGTATGCAATTAACCAGACTCTTCCTTTCCTTGCGAAGGGTCTGGCAAGCCAGACTATACTATACATACGCTAGGTAACCCCATGTATTTTTTGTGTGTTTTGTGTATCATCTCTGTATACATAAGCTTATATACTAATCTGCATATTAGTCTGAATACTGAAAAAAAAAATGGGCAGGGGGGCTGGGGATCCTTTCCCTCACACGCTACATATACCTCAATGTGAGTGAAAAAACTGTTCTATGAAGAGAATTGGGATATCTTTTTCAGAGCAAGAACCAACATCATCCGTCCCAGCCAGACCAGC
Source organism: Tethya wilhelma (assembly GCA_964030475.1). Taxonomy (NCBI): domain Eukaryota; kingdom Metazoa; phylum Porifera; class Demospongiae; order Tethyida; family Tethyidae; genus Tethya; species Tethya wilhelma. Next base: position 404,892 of record CAXIPT010000010.1, on the reverse strand, counting down.
ACCAATTTCGCCTGACCCAGCCAGACCTGAAAATCAACCTGAAGCCCTCCTTCTGACACTAGCAGAGCATTATGGTGTGCTGTGTCGCATTCTAGAACTCCATGCCGTGAAATGGAGAGAGATAGGCTTATGCTTGGGCTTCCTACCTGGACACCTTGACAACATTCAAGCAGCTCCATTGCTCCTGCAAACAGCTCCAGTGAGCTGGATGAACGCCATGCTTGAGAAGTACCTCAGAGAGAGGGAAGGTGGAAATAGGATGAATGAGTTGGAGGCTGCTCTCAAGAGGGCTGGACTAGGAGAGACTGCATCTCAACTCAGAGAGTGTGTCCATGTGCAACAACAGCAACCAAATTTACTAGCACAACAAGGTATGTTCAGCATTATCAAGCGGGAAAGTTTTGCGGGATTTAACTTTCGCAGTTTTTGTGGATCACGATCGATTTGGGAAAGTTTTTAATTTTATCCGTGAAATTCTCTGTAATATACATGTATGGCCTCATACATCTCAGCCACAAAAGTTAAAATACAAAATGTTTGCCTAAAGACACCAAGTTTGACTCCACAAAACTTTCTTGCTATACAGTATACATGTAGTAAGGGAGATGGGATTTACTAGGTAAAAATTAATATTGTTTAGGTATTATTCACAACAAGTGACAAATACTCCAACTCTACAAGAAGCTTTCAAGGTTCTCATCCAGTATTAAATAGGCATTCACAATAAAGCTAAAGAAATCCATGACAAATACATCATATAGGACTAGTTGTGATTATTCGAATATCCATGCAATCAACATAGATTGTTAAAGTGCGCTATTTACTATAATAGCTGTTTTATGAACTTTAATCTAAATATTGTCAGGTACATGTACATGGGTGAAAAACAATAATTATTAAATTTATTTTAAAACCCAACAGTAATAACCAGTGCACATGATTGTATGTGTACAGTATCGTAACTGATTATAAATTATTGTTTAACTAATTGACAGCATGCAGTTTTTATGTAGAAATGTATATAAACTTAATTGACCTTATGGGAAGAAATGGAGAACATGTACATATTATTGCATATATACACTGCAAAAATGTTGTGTGATTATCATGTACGCAAAATGTGTGACTATTGTGGCAGTTATAAAGAGAAAAATAATATTAATGAAACTACGTAAAACTGAAAACATGTAACAGCTTTAGTTTTATAGCACAGCTATATAGCTGCTTTTGAGATTGTCGATAATATATTATAATAGTTATTATAATTTTGATCTTGGATGATTTAGATAACAATCTATTATCACAGTGTTGCCTCTGCTTACGTTTTCACATTCACCAGAGCTATCTGATCGCCATTGACAGGTTGATAGGAGCCCTCATCACTATGCAACACATACATAATAATAATAATAGTAAATACTTATTAATCATTATAATTTTGAGGCAGCTAAACTTTTGCTATAAGAAAATGAACAACAATTACTTACCTCACCAATGAGCTTGCATCAACTGGATTAACAGTTGATTTGTATCTATTTGCTTTGCGAACAATAATTACTACAATTCCAATGACAATTGCAACAGCAACTACGGTAAGGAATACACCTAAGGTCACAATGCCAACCATGCCAACAATATCGTTTTTCGAATATGAAAATTGTTCTGAAGAGTGCTCTGACAAACTGCTAGCCACATCACACTCAACTGGTCCAGTACTAGGTGAACAACTCAGTTTATAACTTTGTTCATTCAGTTGAATTTCCATACTATTCAAATTGGCTGTATATTGTTGAATGTTGCTAAGAGGTACTCCATCAGCAGGAAAGAGAGATGCATTAAAAATTACAGTGTTTTTGCATCCACAATGCAATTTACTTTTCACAACAAACTCATGTGTATACTCACACTGACACATTTTAGAAATTTCTTGTGTTAGAAATGTTACGATATCCATAACTTTTTGATCCATTTGAATATCCTACAATAATCAAAGAGTCTCGTAACTTTAGCAGCTAGAGGTAGCTTATTTACAGACAGTACTTACAATGAATTGAGAGCAATCGTTCTCTATAGTTTGAAAGCATGTTTGGAATGATAGTTTTTGAGCCACTATATATAAAAAGATTGTATATACATGCATAAAAGTATTTAATCAAAAATACAGTACATTATGACTTACATGGAAGAAATAATGTGTCACTAAAACCACTCTCCCCTGCACTTGTACTGACTTTCACAGCAACACAATACTCCAGATCAGGATGTAGTCCTGTGATATTTGCTCCGTATAGCCTGAATAAATTCTCAGACTGCAGCAAAACCACGTTACTCGTATTAGTAGTGATAAGTGGACACTTTCCACTCTTAGTAACAGGCTCATAAGCTATCAAAAGACCAATCAAATCACCCCTAGCTTCATCAGGTGTCAGAGGTGTCCATGATACTGCAGCTGTACTTCCAGTCAGACGGTTCATAGAGGAGATCAATGGGGTAGGTGGTACTGTGTATGTATGCAGATTTGTTGCCAAAGAGATTATAAAATAAATATAATATATTATAATTATTATTATTATTGTAACACCATCCATTCTCATTGTACAATAATACTATGAAAATAAACAATGGTATTACATTATAGGTATAGATATAATAATAAAGTATATACCTCCATGTTCAGTATAAGCAAGTATACTTGTTGGGTTACTTTCACCAGCTGAAGTAGCTGCACAGTTATTGTGTACGGTACATAGGGAACTACAAGCAAAAAAACAAAAAACAAAAAATGAACACATCACTAACCTAGTGTATGATCATGAAAGATTAATATGAATATAATAATAATTAAACATTGAGTTTTGGGAGCAGGGGTGGTAAATACATGGACTGAATTTCATAACAAAATTATTCATACCCAAATCATCAAAAACAACAATTCTAGGACTGGCAGGTAAAACAGTTTGGGTGTAATGAATCCGAGAGGGGGCGTGATCGAGTTCAACCCCAAAGCATATCAACCTTCCATTAGGAGAGGGAGGAGGGTCCCACTCAATTTGAAGAGAAGTATTTGAGATGGCATACCATGTAATTTCTACAACTGGAGAAGGCGCTGCATATACGATAAAGTGTTAAATAATTGGGTTATCATAATATATTTCTTTCTATATATAACTAATTATAACTTTCTAGTACTGGCATAATTGCACTTTTAAATTAATATTATCTTCACCTGTTTGTGTTGTTCTGTTCTGTACTACTGGTGACTGTGGTCCTTCTCCTACAATGGTGCTAGCTGATATGCTGACTCTCACCAACTCATAAGGACTAAGATTGTCAATGGTGTAAGTCAGTTGCTCTAAAGAAACTGAGACTGGGTAAGTATTGACTTGGCCATCATCAGTCAAAGCATACAAAAGATATGTAACGATCCTTCCATTTGGAATGTTTGGAGGTCTCCAAGTCACCTCTAATTCACTGGGACTTACAGCAAGGATTCTAACATCAGTTGGAGGACTTGCAGGTGCTATAGAAAGAAAAATAAACACTATAAATGATTACCAAGAATTCTGAGGATCACAATGAGTAATAGCTGAGTAAAATTTCTATAAAATATTATTACACTGTACCTTCTTCAAGGGTGCCAACTTGGGCACAAACAGTAGCACTCAGACCAACCATTGTATCTGCTGCCAGACAGCAATTATATGAAGTGTAAGGGTGTAATCCTCTCAGTACGAATTCACGAGTATCTTCCGTAACACTATAGTGGTGAAGGTAAAGCCACGATGCCCTTCAGAGTTACAACTGATAAGGTAACTTAATTATAATTGGTGTCCCAACATTCACTGGAGGGCTCCAGGATAGTGTGCTACTACGTGAGCCAGTCGGAAAAAGTACCACATTATTTGGGGGAGCTATGTGATAAGAAAAAACATAATACTGTCACTGTTTATGAATCAGATTATGAAGATAGCAGTTACCACCCCATTTTTGTCTAGCAAGAGTTAAGCTCCCTAGACAAGGAGCCTGGTACAATTATTTTGTGACTTATGCACATGCAAAGTTTGATTAATAATAATTATGATTATGGTTTGCACATACCAAGACAGGTGAAAGTATTATTGCCTAGAGAGTATCCAGGATTACAGAGACAGCTGAAAGAACCATCAGTGTTGATACAATGATGATTACAAGGTGACTCTTCATCAGTAGGCAAACACTCATCAATATCTACAGTAACAATTGAATGCAGTGCGAAGCTTAAGTATACTTAATGTACCTAAATTAATGCTAACAGTTAGGGGTAAAACCATAGTGCGTGGATATGGACTTACGTAAACAAGACACCATATCGTCCTGAATAGCATACCCGGTAGAGCAGTCACAGTGATAAGTGCCTGGTTCATTTATGCACAAGTCCTGGCATGTCATGTTTCCAATAGCTCCTTCTACACATTCATCATTGTCTGTCATGACATATCAAAAGACAAAAAAAACAATAATACTATAGATTTCACATATCGGCAATATCCAACAGTAGACCAAGTTTTGACATAAATTATGTATAGGTCTCTGTAACAAGATACAGAAGCAAAATCAGATTTCAATTTTGAGAGGTATAGTTTCTCAACAGAATTAGATTATACATTATATTGCACTAAGCTCAGATCAGTATTGTTAGCTTCATTATGCTGCATGTAACTGTGGACAATAAATGTGCAAAGAGTTCTTATACCATCACAGTGGTGTTGATCAGGATTCAAGGACCATCCTTGGTGACAACTGCATGAGTAGGAACCAATTTCATTGCTGCATAGGTGTTGGCAGCCATCAATACCTTCAGAGCATTCATTGATATCTGCAGTTATAGTTATTTATTCAGGAACGTCGATTTTTTCATCACTAATAATAATAAATTTCACTATTATTACAATGTACCTCTGCATGAGTATCCATCATCATTAAGTTCATATCCAGGAAAGCATGCACACTCATGCGATCCTGGTCTGTTGCTACACTCTTGTTCACATGAGTGTGAACCAATCATACATTCATTGATATCTGCACGAATTGTAATAAGAGACAGAGTTATAACAATAATAATAGTTACAGTAAATTGATCATAATGATAGTATAGCATTGTGAATATACAATAGCCATCAACAGTACATTGTGATCTAAATTTATTTTTGTACAATGCCTAACCATCACAGTGGCGTCCATCCACATCCAAGATGTAGCCTGCGTTGCAGCCACAAGTGTAGTTACCAGGAGTATTGAAACATAATTGGGTACAAGAATGAGTTTCCTCACTGCATTCATCTATGTCTAAATATTCGTATGAATCAAAACAGCACATTATGATCATTATTATAAATGTATTTTTTGACAGTATAATAGTTATAATTTCTTACCATTACATGCACCAAAGACTGTTCCGCTCAATTCATACCCAGGAAGACAGTGGCAAACATATGACCCTGGGGTATTTTCACATAGATGACTACAATTGTTTGGTCCACTACACTCATCAATATCTGCATGTGAAATAGTTAAATACAATTAAAAACATAACTTCATACCCATTCTTGTATAGAAAAATATCATAGAAGCTAATTCACCTGAGCATGTTGCTTCATCATTGTTCAACACATAACCGTTCTCGCATTGACATCTGTATGAACCTTGAGTGTTGGTGCACACTTGTGTACAGTTATTTGTAGCCTCAGATGAACACTCGTCATTGTCTGAATAGTGATAGAATGTATGTGATACCTCTATGCAGAGAGGTGATCTAGGTAAAATACAGTAATTTAGTGTGCAAGGGTGATTTGTGTGACACGAATACATTCATTTCCTACTCTGACAGCACATATTTTTGCAATCCAGAAAAAAATGTTTCTTTTAGTATAATAACACAAGTACCACCAACCATTGCAAGAGTAACCGTCATGAGTTTTACTGTAGCCAACATTACATTCACAACGGTAAGAGCCTGGGACATCTATGCACACTTGCTGACATCGATGGGATTCAATTTGCGAACACTCATCAACATCTGCATTGAATTTGAAACCCAAAGTTAAGCAAAAAGAGCAATCACAATACATTTTGAGAGAAATACAAAATTAACAATGAAAATCCGTCATACTTATGCAAGTGAATCCATCACTGTCAAGAATGAAGCCACTGTTGCAAGTGCAATAGTAAGATCCGATAGTGTTGTGGCAATTGTGTTGACACTGATGAGAGGAGGTACTACACTCATCCAGATCTGTACCCAACAACATATTAATAAATAATTATTATTATGGGCATAAGGATGTACATGGATTGTATTTTGAATTAACAGGATCAGTACATGGGGTACAAAGGCTCATACGGTTTTCACTCAACATTATTAGTATGTATTTTAAATGCATGAATCTAAAGTTAGCAAAAATGTAACAAAGCAATACCTTGACAAGAGTAGTTATCTGGACCTAAAACATATCCAGAACTGCAGTAACATGTGTATGAGCCAAGTGTATTTTGACAACCCTCTTCACATAGTGCAGTACCAGCTGTACACTCGTCAATATCTGTATATCATACGTACGGTAGTACGTATAGTAGGAATGGGCCGAATGTCCCATAGACACAATACAAAATGTTGGTCACTATAAAAATCTAGTCAAACAAAATGAAACCTTCAAATTTGCTCAGAGGCTCTTACTGACAGATTACCAACTGCATGCAAGGCCTAAAACTCACAAAAACTTTTCACAGCTCTCGTGGAGAGCGCTAGTGGGAAGCCACCATAGTGCCATTTTTGTTCATCTAACTTACTTACGTACGTACTTCCTAACTGACTTACTTGAAAAGCATTTCCAGAGAACCAGAATGTGTTGAGCCAACTTTGACAGCACAAAGTAAGTTCTTTTCATAGGTACTACATTCCTTGATACTCGTTTTCATCATAAATAGGCCTAAACAAAAACTAGAAAGCTTTGAAACTTAGTATATAAATTCATGTACTACAATGCAGCCATCTTTGTAGGTAAAGTTCAAAGGTCATTATCCACGTGGTATTATTATGCGCATGCGCATTAACCTCTTCCAGCATAAAGTAGTGCGTGTAGCCTCTACTTGAGCTTTTTGTAGGGACTAACCAGTCTAATAGTCTCCACACTGTATAGTGTTGAAAAAAGTGAATGAACAAGTAGTAAAAATTTCAAAAAAAATAAGTAGTGTAGGAATGGGCAGTGCATTAAAAAGTATTGGAACAAGGCATGTCTTAATTTCGGCACATGACTACTTCATTTTTATACCCAACTCTTGGCTGGCAGTCCAGTTTAAGTTACCTGTTTGTTATAGTTTACTCCACAGCATAGCCAATTGATTAGTAGGAGTTTGAACCAATGCAAAAATAAGCTATGGTACTATTGTCGCACATCATTGGATTTACGATACTGAGGATCCATATGCATGCATGAAGGATCAAGAATAAAAATGAAGTAGTCATGTGCCGAAATTAAGACATGCCTTGTTCCAATACTTTTTAATGCACTGCCCATTCCTACACTACTTATTTTTTTTGAAATTTTTACTACTTGTACTATAATAGCTGTGCCATAATATTATAGTGTTTCATAGTTCTTCGTACACCCCATTCACCTCCTGCTCCAATACAACTGTGTAGCTAGGGTTGTCTGTAAGATCATAGTCTCTCCTTTCATCATGGTCTTGATTGTTGTGTTGTAGGATTCATTGTCCTTCATTTCATATTGAGTGTTATGAGAATTTGTGGCATCTTTCAGAGTAGCATAGGCTAAAGAGTCTGAGACAAGTTGTTGTTGATCAACTTCATTCCTTTTACATGCATGTAAGAGTAATGATAAGTATAATTACCTATCACATGTGTTTTTACTGATAACTATTTTCAAAATGTGCAAGTTGTCAAATTTGGGTTGCATGCATGCAAGTTTAGTTACTACGGTCATGTTCATATAACCTTAGGTCCTACCTCCTGTCCTCTGTGTGTTTGTTGATACTCTCTCTTCTGTTGTTACGTTTAACTAGGAAGGTCCAAGTTAACATCAAAACCACTAGAGTGGCCACCAGTAGCACTCCCAGGACAGCTGCAACAGCTACTGCTGTGACTGGAGTCTTGTCTTCTTGACCCTCTGTTGTTATTGGTAGCCTTGTAGACTGAGTAAAGGTAGAAATAGTCTCTGTACCATCAATTGTGACAGACGTAACTGCAAATTTTTGTGTACAATAATTATTCACATTGCTAGTCTTTTTTACATTTACTTTCACTAGTAAATTTTGTGCGTGCATAGTGGAAATTTTCAGGGTATAAACCTTGACCAGTAATGGTACTTGTGAAAATTTTGGAATCTTATTGCAATAATATTATGTATGGTGTAGCTGCTTGACCTTCCAAACTAAATCAGGAACGGTTTGTTTATTGCACTTAGTCTATTGCCTTTCATGAAAGTTTTTTATTACTCAAAAAATTCTATAGCTCTGTGTACAGTAGTATATAACTAGGAGTACACTGAGTGCAGGGAAATTGCTTCATGCATAGATTTACACATACATGCATCAAATGCATATTGGCTAAGCCACAGGAGTATTCACTGGCTGCCATACTCTAGCTAACACCAGAAGAGGTGCTAGCCTGCTTGCTGCACTATTGCAGAATAATCATGATTGCTGGCAATCAGCTACACAATAATAAGCTGCAATCAGATTCATTGTCAATTTGATTCTAGCTAGCTTTATACATGTTTATAGCTGCTAACAATATTGCTTTTTAATCAATGACATCAATCGGTAATGGTCATCAAATTCAAATGTATCATTTTCTAAATAGTGTAGGAATGGGCAGTGCTTTAAAAAGTATTGGAACAAGGCATGTCTCAATTTCGGCACATGACTACTTCATTTTTATACCCAACTCTTGGCTGGCAGTCCAGTTTAAGTTATCTGTTTGTTTTATAATAATTTAGTTTACTCCACAGCATAGCCAACTGATTAGTAGGAATTCGAACCAATGCAAAAATAAGCTATTATGATACTATTGTCGCACATGCATCATTGGATTTATGACACTGAGGAATCAGTGAGGATCCATATGCATGAGGGATCAAGAATAAAAATGAAGTAGTCATGTGCCGAAATTGAGACATGCCTTGTTCCAATACTTTTTAATGCACTGCCCATTCCTACACTATATATTTTTTTGAAATTTTTACTACTTGTATAATTATGTTGTGCGTGCTCGTATGAATGAAAAAACCATCATTGCTCGAGTCAATGCATAATTATACAATTTAAAAATATCCATCATAAAAACATACCCTGTCTACAATCACTTCCAGTCCAACCAGGCATACAAGAACATGTATCTGGAGCAGTACAACGTCCACCATTTGCACAACCACCATGGCAAACAGCTAACACAAGTATATATAATTATATATATACTAACATTGAAAATGAAATGAGATACAGAATCGCCGAATAAAAAAGCGAAAGGAAACATTGTTTTATAGTACAATTATTAATTCTACTAAGTAGTATATGTCGTAACATTAAAGTAAAGTTATTAGAGTCATCTATACCTTCACATGAGCGTGTTCCATGTCTTCTGTATCCTTGACAGCAAGCAAAGCTGGGTCTAGAATATGACAGTTCTGATACTTGACGATAGGCAGTCCTAAGAAATGACACAAAATTATTCTCATTGCAAAATTTTACCACTTGCATAAGACTTAGTGGTGAAAATTGAACACAAAAAAACTTTAAACTATACAAGTGGCAATCTTTGCTGAATAATGAAAATAATACATGAAAAATAGATAAGCGAAAAATCATTAATTTCAAGATTCACACTAGTTTTACCAATGAAATAATCATTCAAACACAATCTGCATACAGTTAACATTAGCAAATACTATAATTTTAACTAAATCTTTACCTCTGACACCTACCCCAACGAAACAGACCACATCTATAGCTATCTCTATAGGACTGACTGGTATAGGTGATATAATATCCACCTCCTGTAGGGCAATTCCTATAATAATATTATTATAAGAATGAAAAAATTAATATAGTATACATAAACTGATTACACAATGATATCGATGGTCATCAATTACACGTTTACTTTAAGCTAATAATAAATTGACCTTAAAAGTAAAACCTTACCCATCATTTTGACCAAGTGCACACCCCACCATCCACAAAAGTAACACACCAATAGTAATAGTGTACCAAGGTAAATCCATTTTATATTAATTGTACACGTTCTATTTCAACTTCAAGATATTATATAATAATAATATATAAAGCTTAATAGCTCTCTTTGCTTGTATGAGATATGCCTGAAAAGCATTCCTTTATATAACTTAACTAGCTGACTATGCAAATAATAGTACATTGTCAGCATCTTTAATCTATGATTTTTCGTATTGTAATTTTTGTTGCCATTCTTATACATTACATAATGATGATGTATAGTTTTACAAGCTATTAATAATCCATTATGATACTATATTTAGTAATTATGTCACTACTTTTATCAAACCATCAATAACAGTGTAATGTGACACAAATTTGAGATGGAGGAATAGTCACTGTGTCTATAACCCAATCTGCTCGAGCTATATACCTTGCTGTAAAAGAATTGCTACAAAAACTATAAACTAAAGTTTATATTTTTTTAGAAAATCAGTTTTTATAAGTCTTATAGTGCTCAGGCTCTAGTAAAAGATCTAAGAGTCCATAACTTTACTCTTAGATCTTTTACTAGAGCCTGAGCACTATGAGACTCATAATTTATCCAGACTCTTCATGCACTGAGACTCAGATGGTAAACTTCTTCTCAACTTTTAGATTTACCAAAAGCACTTTCATATTATATGCTTAAATCATGAATCCATGCCTATCCCATGGCAAATTGTTATTAAAAGTCCATGCTGTATATGTTTGAACAGTCAGTCTCTGTAATCTACTTTACTGGAATTACATGGATGCAACACCATGCAGGAGTTAAACTTTCAAAAATGAATCACATTGAAAATGTGAATACTTAAAGCTCAATGTCATTTTCTTTTTTCGAATTTTTTTTTTAGCTTATTATTGTGACTTATACCTTTGGTTTTTTGTTCACATAGTTTTTATGAGCTGCTTATTGCTTGAATTCTATAGCCAGGCTGAGCAAAGCTAAAATCATTACTTATTTAAAATTCATATTCACATGTGACTAATACAGTTATTCACAATCATATGAAAAACACCTGGGGATTTTTTTCTACCGGAAATCACAAGTTTCATATGAATAATGTTGCACCAAAAAGGATCTAGAAGATAATAATAATTATACTCTTGCTACTGTAACAATGTAATTTAAATTTTTCACCATTCCAATTTCTACCACTGCATGACATTGTGTTATTTTAACCCAAGTGTAACAAATTACACTTTGTCCAAGCATATGCAACAATTTGTATATATGAAATTATGTCGATCAAAATATAATCATCAATGTGTACTTTGTGTGCGTTCTCACACTTGTTTGGCAGTACAAATAGCTAACAAGTGCTTGTCTTTTTTATCAATGCTGTTTTTGCTATGATTTTAAACATGTTAAATTTACAGCCTTAAGTTTTACTATTACTGGCATTGCCTTGCAGGCTTGTACTTGAACATGCATTTTTGTATATCATCATGTTAACGAAGTTTTCTTTGTTGTTTCAAGGATTTGCCTTTATTTACATAATAATTTATTATGTAAAGTGCAGGCTTTAAATAAACAAACACACACACACACACACACACAAACACACACACACACACACACACACACACACACA
>CAXIPT010000010.1:375476-392982 GCA_964030475.1 Tethya wilhelma | reverse complement strand
ACACACACACACACACACACACACACACACACACACACACACACACACACACACACACACACACACACACACACCTATACATATGTGCAGCACACAGTTCCCATGACTAGTACACATGTACATACAGGTTGTTGGTGTTATCTCTAGGTGTATCACTTGGTTAATTGACTTATGGCAAGAATAACTGCATAATTTAGGATTATTTACACTTGAGAATAATCATCCCCTGCAGCGTAAGACATTTTGGGGGTGAATGTGGCAGGTGCTTGCGCATGTGTTTGGTGTTTGCATTAGCTGAGGTAATGTATGATGTCTTGCATGTAATACAATGTGAGATTCAGTTTCATGGGCAAATATTGAGTTACAGCCAAAAATGTAACTACAATAACATAGTAATAGTAACCAATTAACAAAACATATCTATATTAGTGTATGGTATGCATAAATGAATTCATAGCAGCATACATGTTATTCATGACGATCGATAATTAACCTGTTTACAGCAGAGAAGAACCAGATCCATGTGAAGGTCAATACTAAAGTGTTTTTCAACAGTTGTTAGTCTACCTTGAGCAATTTCACTATTGTAACCAGAAAGATTACATACTGACTAGAGTGCAGTTGTTCATGCAGTGAAAGTTATTAACTTCAATTTTTTTCACACAAACTATATATGGCTGAGATAGAATATCAGGACACACCCAAAATTGGATTTAAATCAGTTCAACTCTTCAAAACTCAAACTCTTGGCATTGGAGGGTATGGCAAAGTATGCAAGGCTCGATGTGATGATCTGCTATGTGCGGCTAAAATCATTCATGAAACTCTCTTTGATCACAATATACAATTCTTAAAACATGTAGAGCACAGCCATAGACAACCGTTTGATCGTTTCTTGAAGGAATGTGAGTTCATGAAAGAAGTAAGGCATCCCAATATTGTACAGTTCCTGGGGACTCATCGAGATCCAGAAAGTGGTCTACCAGTCCTACTAATGGAACTCATGGATGATAACCTTACCCACTTTTTAGAAAGTTTACAGGATGCAGTCCCCTACCACATCCAAGTCAACTTTTGTCACGACATTACCTTGGCTATTTCTTACCTCCATTCTAATGGAATCACTCACAGGGATTTATCTGGCAAGAACGTGCTACTGCGTGGAAATGTGATAGCTAAAGTAACAGACTTTGGGATGGCAAAGCTTGCAGGTGATATAACCCTTCAAGCTACTGATCGTGTTTCCTTCACACAATGCCCTGGTACACTAGTATACATGCCTCCTGAAGCTGTGAAAGATATACCAGTCTATTCAGAAAAAATTGATTGCTTTGCAATTGGAACACTTGTCATCCAAATCTTGACCAGGTGCTTCCCTGATCCTAGAGATCGACAAAAGGCAGTACAAATTGATCATCCTCAGCTTCCTTCCTGGTGGTACAGTCTATGTGAATGTTCCAGAAATTGAACGACGAAAAAACCACATTAGTCTAGTGGATCCCAACCACCCTCTACTACCAATTGCACTCGACTGCCTCAAGGACAGTGATGACAAACGTCCATCAGCTGAAGAGCTGTGTCAAAGAGTTGGAGCTCTAAAAGATAGCTTTCAGTTCACAGAAAGTGTTGAGAGAGCTCGAGATGTATCACAACGCACTAATCTCACCATTCAACAGAAAGATCAACTGATCAGAGACGTAACTCAAGAGCTAAAATCTAAACAATTTGAAACAATTCAATATCAAAAGCGAATCCAGGAACTAGAACAACAGCTAATGGAGGAGAGATCCAAAACAGCTGCAACGGTACTAGCAAAACTACCTCAACCAGCAATAATACTTGGCACCCAACAGACCCACGACCAATACATGTACAGAGGGAAAGGTTTCACTATAAAATGGAGAGATGGTAAAAAGGCACCACAGAACATGAGCAGGGCAATCAATGCTATCGTTAATGGTGATATAGTGTATCTCAGAACAGGTAGCCAATCTATTTTTGCCTATAAAGTAACTGACGAGACATGGAATCAAGTACTACTAGGCAAAACGGAATTTTTTGCTTTAGAAGTTGTCAATAATCTCCTAACGACCATTGGGGGAATAGACAATGGTGGAAAAACAACCAATAAGCTCTATAGCCTCACTGGTGAAGGTCGAAAACAGAAATGGAGGGAGATGTACGAATCAATGCCCACCAAGAGATCATCCTCAGTAGCAGTGTGTATTGGACAAGCTGTAATAGTTGCTGGTGGGAAGAATGAGCAAGATAAGAATATTAGAATAGTTGAAGTAATGGACGTGAGAGAAAAGCATTGGTCAAGTGCAACAAATCTAATTGAACCACTTTGCTCACCTTCAGTAGCAATCTCTGGTGACCGCCTCTTCATGGCTGGAGGGGTGGGTGATAGTGGACTAAACAAGTCAGTGTACACATGCAGTATGACTGAGCTCTTCTTGTCTTGCCAGAAAAAATCTCTCTCTATTGGAGAACGTTTAACTCAATCCTTAACACTTAATAGTTTACCTAGGTCCACTGTGTCTACAGTATGGAGAAAGGTTGCTGATCTTCCTATCAAAGGATCCACTTGTGTCACTATTAATGGCCAACTGCTTTCCATTGGTGGTTCCGATTCTAATGATACACCAACACCAGACATTTGCCTATATGATCCCTCATCCAACAAATGGGAAGAAATCAGTAGAATGAAAACCAGTCGATGGCTATGTTTTGCAGCTGTTCTCCCCACCAATGAACTGTTGGTGATAGGAGGCTTTACTGACTCAGTAGAAATAGCAACTATGAATGCAAGTACAAGCACATACACTTCCTTACACAAATAGAATAATATAAATAATTATTATTATTATAATATTATCACATAAATAATCTTTGTATTAATTACAATTTACAAAGGGTTTTAAAATTTAAAAATTAATAGTAAAAAAGATAGCAATCTTAAGCACCAATTGAAGGGCCGAGAGGTAAAGTGGCCCATCCCACAATTAAATGTGGGAAATTGCCTGAAAAGCCCAAAAAATTAATAAAAATCACAGACCCCCTTCTACCAAAATGCTCAAAATTCAAAATTACTGAAAATTCTCCAGCTCTGAAACACAACTTTAAACATATTTCTGAGTTTAGGGGGGTCAACTCAGGGGGTTGTGGGTTAGGCCACTTTACTTCTCGGCCCTTCAATTGCATCATTATGTCAATAGGCATTACCTTTCAACCATCATGCTGTTCTTTACAAAGCATTCACATTCTGAAGGTTCTTTCTGTTTCACTTTCCCTTCTATTTTGGATGTTGTATGTATCCTAGCTGCAATTGCCTTTGAGTTCTCAGTGGTAAGAGCAGCTGCAGTCAACCTTGAGTTTGAAAGATGACCGGTCTGACCTGTGTTCAAATCCCAGCTGTTATATACCTCATTACCCAAGCAGACTAAGTCAACATATTTGGATTTAGGTATGGCATACGTTGTGTTGTGAAGAACATAATTTTCGGTCATGTATAGTTACATCATAATTATTATGGGTCATGCCATTGTATATAAGCCTGTTGGTGAGCTATATTAGCTCAGAGGTATAAGTAGAAGGTAAGAGCATTAAATTGGATTCAGATTCAGTTTTGGATATTTCTTACTGCCTTAATCCAAATTAATTAGTTAATGGACATGGAACAATAACTAAATTAATTATTGTTTGTGCACTACAATATATAACGTTTCTTTTGAAGATCAGCAAGCAGATAATTATAATTATGATAGTTTTTTCATAATTAGTTATTCATTAGTCATTGGACTAGACATATTAACTGCATCAAAAATTAACTACTAGACTAGTTGTCACACATAGATTAGTTAGCTTTTCTACTTTCTTTGACGGTAGTGTGATTCATGGACCACAACCTTGTTATTCCTGATATCTGACAAGTTGGCACATCCAGACAATTGCATGGCCAGTTTCAACTCATCCTAAAACATGAAAGAGGCAATTATACATTATATTGTTATTATGTATCGAACTAGTTTTAAAGAAGCTGTTTCTGCATGAAGTATTATGAATGGAATTATTATAATTATGATGCTTAAGTTTTGTGACTTCCTTTTTTTTTCTTCAGGAACATATAATTATTACAATTTGTATGCTAGGCTCTAACCTTAGTGTATGGTATGTATTTCTAAGGGATGTGGTTGGCTGTTATAGACAAGCCTAACCATGTATAAAATTTGCTTAAATTTAATTAAGTCATGTCAGGTAATAAAGCTGCATGCAGCTCTTTACAGTTTCTTTTTACTGCCTCAAGATTATTTTTTTATTACCCTTAGTATGTTCAGGACACTTTTAACTCCTTCTAAACCATTGTACTCCAGTCCCCAAATTGCAGGTCTACCTGCAGGATTAAAATTAATATCAAACTTTATAGCACTAAACTTTGAGGATAATAATTTTATATATATTGTCTAGTAATTATTATTTTTTATACATTTTCAAAACAGTGATGAAATTAATAAGTATATGAATGTACATACATCTGGCTAAGGCTAACCTATGAAGACGGCTTTTGCACCAAGTGCTAAGGCTTTGAAAACATCTGTTCCCTTTCTAATACCACCATCAATGAACACATCCACCTTGTTTTCAACAGCAGACACCACTTCACCTATATAATGGTGGGTAAAGGAAAATAAATTATTATGATTAAATTTTTAGGTACATCAGTTCTAGAATATGCATGTTGCCATGAGGTCAGGTTGTGGTTTGATAAGTACAACATCCTATATTATTGTAGTGACACCATGCATGTCTGATAATTAACTATGCTACACATGCATGCAAGGTTATTCATGGCTGATAAGATAATTACTTAGGACATCAATAGTGGCTGGTACTCCATCCAACTGTCTACCACCATGGTTTGACACAATGATACCCTGTAATAACATTTGTATGATTACAACATTATCATAAAACAGCCAATTCAATGTTATTGCTCTGGATGCAAACCTGAATGTCATGTTTCAGAGCTTCCCTGGCATCTTCGGCTGTCAATATCCCTTTCAGTACAATAGGAAGTTTAGTGCAATTTTTGATCCAGTCAATTCTCTCCCATGTCGCAGAAATGTCTAAATTTGCTATTGGGTGATCAAGAAAAAATTTTCCTTCAGAAAGCCCACAGTTGAGAAATTTCATGCCATCCATGATTTCTTGGAAGACAGTTTTTTTCTTTATCCCAGGAATTGTTTGGTCAATTGTAATGACCAGTCCTTTGAAGTTTGCTTCTTCCATACGTTTGATATGCTCATCAAAATCTTGATCAGTCATTCCAGATAGTAAATTGTACCAAAGAGTGCCTCCACTTATACTGACCACAATTATATATTGTACAGACAGTGCTAATGTTTCTGCTATAATTTTATGTATACATATATACACTATTACCGTAGATCGGGAAATTTTTGTTGGTAAAATATTTTGTCCGTTAATTTAAATTACCACGTCTAGTTTAATTTTCAGTATTGTGGATGATTCAGTAAAGATCGCCATATGAAACAAATTTTTGCCAAGTTTAATTTTTATCAGTAATGGTCATCCGTGAGAATTTTATAGCAATGAAAATTTTCCGATCTGCAGTATATATATGGTTTATATACCTTTTTTTTCCTCTGTTGAGTGACAATGAAACATCTTCAAGTTTAATGCTTGAGCAGCTACTCAATATCATTCCAGTTTTGAGATCAGAACAAGCTCTAGCAAAATCGATTTCACCTGCATGCATAATTATTAATTACTTATTTTCACTGTACAAACACACATCTGAGTGAGTCTGTGTTATACTTTTCAGCATAATTATTTTCCAAGGATATAGAGTTATGCAAGTATACTTCCATGATGAGATGGAGAAAAGAAAGAAGTTGGACCAAGTCCGATGGGAAAGTTCATCTCGTCTCCAAACAGCGTCACACTCATATCAACATCAGAGACATCTCTCAAGTAGCGAGGACGAATAATATACCTTTTACGTACAAGTTGAACACAAACATACAAGCATACATCATAAAGTTATAGCGTGTGACACATACACCATCATTAATCCATGTACCTATCAAAAGCAGCAACATTATCTTTCAGAGTGATTTCATCGCCTGATCCACATGAGTAAAATGCCCAATGACTTTTAGACACCACAGATTTGGCTAATTTCTCAATCTCTTTGACATTTCTTGGTGAAGGCAAGTCTCTGTATTATAATTGTGACAATAATTAGGCTTCCATATGCATATCCAATACTGAGCAATGACTACATTAGATCACTAGCTGAGTGATTATGACGGTTTTATATATCAAGTATTCTTACCTCTGATAATTGATCCACACTCCCGCCATGATTAAGGACACAGCAACTACAACAATCGCAAATAACAGAAACATAATGGTATATAGGCTGACTTACAATAAACAATTTTGCCACATGTATCAAATGATAGCCAGGAAGAGTTCAATTACGGTAGTTAGCATGGTATTGCTCATGCTTGTATCATAGGCTGCAACTAGTTTGAAAGGTGACCCCTATTATTTAGATAGTAAAATGTGGCCTACAAGGAACACATGATTATCAGTTGCATTCCTGTGGTATAGCCATAGCAACAATCCCAAATAAAATTATACACAGATCATAGCTATTCACAGTTGTGTGCATCAATGCCTACAGCTCTGCAAGACCAACAAAATTATATACTGATAAATAAGTAGCCTCTTTCCCAGATTCCAAGTACTACATGTGACCCCACTCAGATACACTGTTCTTTTGCAAAATAGCTGAGGCAGGAGCCTGGGATCAAAGCCAATAAGTTCTCCACTGCTCTCTACACAGTGTTCAAACTTAATAGCTAGACAAGTTTTCTTGGTATAATTATAAAGGAAGCTATGAAATGTGTTGGATATTTTGTATTGCATCAATGGGTCATACATTGGGCCCACTCCTAGTCTATACATACTACCTTATGTACAATGTAGGCTTTTAATTTGAAGTGATTTTACATATAGCCTGGGGTAATAGAAATACATGTATAGCATTAGTTTCAAGACTAATGAACACTGCATCCTAGGAGTTGATGTACATTAGACATACAGTCTCGAGCCTTCAATTTGGAAAAACACACTCTAGCGGCATCTTGTTGCTTGAGTCTTCAATTCAAAACTTTTAGTCGTCACAATCGAAGAAAGCTTGACCCTATGCCACATGGTGGTAACAGCCTCGTAATTCAATTAAATAATATTACGTTTGGTGATGATAAATCTAAAATATGCAGTAAAACCCTATTTGATGAATGAAAAAGATGCACTTCAAGGTTAGAGGTTTTTGAGTGGGCGGGGATCAAAATAAAACAGTAATGATATTCATAGGCTCATAGAAACTCGTGATACTATCTCAAAGCCTAGAGAGGATTTGGACTCAAAATAGCTGATTAGTGCTCAAAAGGGTCAAAGGTCAAATTTAGTTGCTCTCTAAAATGGGTTTTTCTACCATTGCCACTCACTCACAGCCTACTGTTTCTAGATAATGCACACTACACCGGGCGGGATTAATGGGTACGGTTTCGAAGCTAAACACTCAGAGAAGCACAAAAGCCTCAAATCTAAGAAACTACAGTGTTTTGCAAGATTCTACATAACAAATTTCTATTCATGAATGTAACTACCTTCTGTTTGGACCATAGAGCTGCCATTCTTCAGATAATCAAGTAACAGACAGACACACACACAATATACAAAACAACTACCATAATCTTCTGCACGTGCTACGCACGCGCCAAGGCTTAATAATTATTAATAATTATTAGCTCTGCACAAGCTAGAGTATAAACAGAAAAACATCTTATGTGAGCAGTGAGATAAAGAATTAATGCAAAAAAACATTTCTACTGAAATTGGATACAAACAAATTAATAATATATAAACAAATTTAATTACAATAACTATTTGCACAGACAAATATTTATGTAATTATATATGAAACAAAATTACATGATGTTGAACGAGCAACAAATTTACTGACAACTTATACATTTAATTTCCAAAATATAATTAGAATTTACAAGAATTTGTGTGTATGTGTGTGTGTGTGTGCGTGTGGGTGTGGGTGTGTATGTGTGCATGTGTGTGTGTGTGTGACTAGTCAGCTAATTTAGTGATGTCACTGATTTCCATTTCTCTCTTCATTCCTAACTTGTCATAATCTTTGATATTAGGATCAAAGCAAATATTTGAATGTCTTGACTCAAATTCAATGTTAACAGTTTCTTTTTGCTGTTCATCTTCAAGCTTGTCCATTTTAGTTTCTCCTATTGTGGATTCAGCAGTCTGTTTGCTCGGGGATTTGTTTTCATCTGAGGTTTGTTCAGGCTCTATTGTGGTGGCTTCTCTCTTTTGTTTTATACTTACCAGCTTCTTTGTATTTTCTAGGAGTTGATGATGAGTTGGTTTGCAATGACCATTACCTTTCAATCACCATGCTGTTCTTTACCAGCTTGTGTGCACACTATAGTAAGATAACTCCATGCATAAGCAGAGTAGATCTAATAACACAGAGGCTGCATGGAACAAAGCATTCACTCACTGAAGGTTCTTTCACTTTCTCTTATAATTTGGATGTTGTACCCTAGCTGCAATTGCCTATGAGCTCTAGTAGCTCAGTGGAAAGAGCAGTCGACCTGGAGTTTGAAAGGCCTGTGTTCCAATCCCAGCTGTATAGTTCATTACCCTGACTAACTAAGTAAGCTAGGTTGGATTTAGGTATATATTCTACGGTCTGATGTGTTGGAAAGAAGATGCATTGCATGTTGAATTGGTCATGTACATACAAGCTATGCCATTATAGGCCTCGAGAGCTAGCTTGAAAGTCGACTATATATATAATAGTGTCTGTGTGTATACATACTGCTATTCTCTGCTCAGTCCAATGCCTGTGGATGAGTTATAGTAGCTTTAAGTTAGTGGTACGAGCATTAAACTCGAGTTTGAAAGACCTGAGTTCAGTATTAAAGAGTTTTTACTGCCATAATCAAAATAATGAGAACACTACTCTTAGACAGGTACTACCATGAATAACCTAATTCAGAAGGGATCAACTCTACCATGCAACCATTACCTATCTAACCCATGATAATTAGTGCATGGACATGGAACAAGGAGTAAGATTGTTGTATTATACAATGTTTCTTTTTGAGCATCAAAAGCAGATAATGATTATTCTATAATTAGTCATTCATATACATCATTGAAAAGGCATATTAATATTGTTATATCAACATAACTATAATTAGCTAGTTGTACACAAAACTTATAGATTCACTTAACAATTCTACTTGCTTCTGTGGGAACCACTTTGACGGTATATAGTGTGATTGATATGGTAATGATGATAATAATATTATGTGATTCATGGACCACAACCTTGTTCTTCCTGATGTCTGCACAACTTGGCGGCACATCCAGATAATTACATGGGCCAGTTTCAACTCATCCTAATACTGAATAACAGGGATCAATGATCTAACGACAACATTATTTTGATAATGGATTAAACTATAGTTTTTTAAGGAACTGTTTCTTATTTTTATTATGATGCTTAATAATGTTTTGTAGCTTTTTGGGCCCCAATTAAGTTCAGGAATATTTAAATTTGTATCATACGTACGGTAGTACGTATAGTAGGAATGGGTCGACTGTCCCATTGACACAATACAAAATGTTTATGCTTATAAACTTTCAGGGAAAGAAAGCTANTGAGTGTGTGTGTGTAAATAGTATGTGAGTATGTGTATAAGTGAATATACATATCAGGTAAGTATACAACACATCTCACATCCCTCCATGCACACCCCCCCTCACCTAAGGGAGAAGCACTTACCCTCACTACACTCTGAGGTGCTGAGTCTCTCCTCAATATTCACACACACAGTGGTATTAGCCAGAGTGTGTACAACAGAACAAAAGTCTTGTTGGGTGTTCCACGCTCCTAACTCATCGAGATAGCCATACACTTGGTTTATTCTGTGACAGGATAAAAATGAAATAAACATGAGCTGAGCTTGTGACCATACGCCTGTAGAGCAATTATTGATAGCTAATCTAATAGTAACATAAACCATTTCTTAAAATGTCAACACACACACAATGTCACGCACTTAATCTAGACTTATATAATAATATTTACGTTTGAAATAAAATCCTTTCTATATACAAAAAGAACCTGCATGGTGTCAAGCCTGTAACCATCAACAATCGTAGCTTGAAATTTTATGTATTCCATAGTTGTACTATTAATGTAGCATGACAGGTAGTGTACATTGTCACTACCTGTCATACTACATTCAATGTCCACTAGCTGTCATACTACATTTATAGTAGCCTTGTTCCCAGGTTCTCCTCCTCCTCCTATACTATTAAGAGGGCGGAGGAAAGAAAGGGGGAGGGGAGAGGAGAAGGAGTAGGAGAGCCTGGTCGCGAATAGTCACGTGCGTGTTTTTTCCTGTTCGTGGTTTCCGATTATAGTGGTCAGAGGACTCTTTGATCTAGCTAGCGTAGCGCTCTGAGTGGCTTTGAGTCAAGTAAAACTGTTGTTTTCTCTATAATAGTGTTGTTTCAGTTTTAATCACAAAGAGTGACACACAGCCTGTACCACCCAAATTTTTCTACCCAGCAGAGTGGAAACACGATAAAATCATGATAAAATTCAGTACTCCACCTAGTGCAAAATGGAGTTCTAGTGCAAAATGGCCGGTTATATCAAATATGTAGATAGCGAAGACTCTTTAGAATAGCCAAAGGGTCGATATGGGCTGATTTCTGTGAATAACTGACAGCAACAGAAGCTTGTTGAATCGTTCAGAGCACTACGCTAGCTAGATCAAAGAGTCCTCTGACCACTAATTGGAAACCACAAACAGGAAAGAACAAACACATGACTATTTGCGACCAGGCTTTCCTCCTCCTTCTCCTCTCCCCTTCCCCTTTCTTTCCTCCGCCCCCTTAATAGTATAGCAGGAAGAAGAGAGCCTGGGAACAAGGCTACATTTATAGTACATGCAACTATGGAAACACACACACATGATTGAATGACTTCAGTATAAGAAAAAGACCTGGTTTACAAAAGCATTTTCACTCAAATACAACATTCTATTTCACTTATTAGAACACTCACGTGGCATTTGGGTACTGGGGCATGTCTGAGGGAGTTCTCTCCTTCCCTCCGTTCAAATCACACATGAGGGTCTGCATGAAAGGGAGCACTCCGGCTGAAGGCATCGCATTGGCACGATAGATTTCTGCAATGAGAGACACATGGCTTGACAGTACAGTTTAGAGCTCCAAATTTTTGTGGCACAATTAATATTCTTGTGAATTTTGTGATTTGACCGTATATCGTGAAAAATATTATATTATTCATGAAAAATTGCTCAAAACAGCAAATTAAGATGGACTTTTCTCTAACTTAATTTTCTGTAGAATTGCTTAAAAAATATATAACATTATTTGTCTTTCTATAATTATAATTATGTCTGTGTAGATGATTTCATTTTCATTAAATTTTGTATGCGGTTCAAGGTACTGCATAATTTGGTTTAGTAAACCACATGATACACCACAATACACATTCAAATACACGTACACTGGCAAGAGTAGTAGCTTAGAGTAAGGTAACTACAAACTGAAAGGCCAAAGGCCAAACTAAAGCATGCAGCTGTGCCTGCCTTCTCTTACCATCTGTGTTGAATTCTGGTGGGAACTTGAGTCTGAAGATAAGCAGCACAACATAGAGAACCACAGGCCACAGTATCTCCATTATCAGAAATGCCTAGCATTACACAATAATTAGTCGTAAATTATTACATTGTACATGCAGGCTGAACATAAAAACACAGGGACATACAAAGCTCAAATTGTCCTTTTGATTGACGAGCTTACCGGGATACGAAAACTTCTGAAGACAACAAAGGAGCCGTCCCGCCATCTTAGTTTGTAGCTCTTCCACAGCAGGAGACCCAGCTCCACAAACCAACGTTTAACACCACCAGCCATTGCTAGTATTGTGGTAGAGCCGGCATTGGTCGACGGTCGTCCAGAGGCTCATGATCACTGTAAGTGTTTTGTGGTTTTTTATGGTTTCAAAATGTACGCTGCGGCTAGAGTACCGGCAGTCCGTATACTTTCCTATTGCTTTTGTATTGCAGAATTACGTAATAATTATACAGTATCCGGATTTTACCGGTATGTACTGCATTAAAGAGCGGCTTAGATCTATAAGCCACATGATTTAGGCCTAAGCTGGTCTAAGCTTAGATCTAAGCTTCATGATTAGATCTAAGCTTAGGCCTAAGCTTCAAGCTAGCTTAGGTCACGCTTAGGCCTCATAAAAATTAAAGGAAGGAAGAAAATCGATTGCACTGTTGCGGCTTCCTGCCAGCACTCTCTCTAGAGTGTTCCAAGAAATTTATGAGTTTTGTTGGTACCCGGTGCATGCAGTACTGAGCCTAACTGAGCTAGGGAGCTGTAAGCATGATTGAAGGCTATGTGTCACAGGGACAGCTACATGAATCTATTCCTACTACTGCATATAGCAGGAAACTTTCCCAGGATTTAGATCACAATCCATCCTGATCCGGGAAAGGTTTTCTCCGCGAAATTTTCTGTAATATATATACGAATGGGCTCACACCACTCATTCGCGAAAGTTAAACCGCAAACTTGAATGTTTGAGACATCCGTTAACACCGTAAAACTTTCCTGCTGTACATTTAATTTTATTAACATCAAACAATAATATTATAATAATGTATCTAAGTCTGCATGCGACTATATCAATCAATAATCTTCTAACAGCATCTACATGCAATTTGCTGCTCTCGAGAATCACTTTGGGACCTGTTGTTTGTGAAGATACGTCTGCAGGTAGGATAATAAACTATTAACTTTGATTACAAAATACCAAAATTTAATTATGAAATGTCAGTTTTAAGTTATAAAATTAATAATAAGCATTGTACATCAATTACAATCAGCATAATTTTACACTTACTGATCTTGGGGAATTGGTACAGCATCAGTGACAATGTACTCCCCATATCCCTGGACACCTTGAAAGGTACCAGTTACAGGAAAGTTTATCACACGTCCAGGAAACCACTGATCAAAGGTAGACACCTCATACCACACACCATGGCTACCGTAGAGTGTACCACACTTTCCAAGTACAACTTGCACGTCAGCTCTCCAAGTCACATTCACCTTACCCACCTTGATCATTAGTGATGCTTTCAGCTTGGTGTATGCTGGAATTTTAATGTGGGTTTTCGCTTCAATTTCTTGCCGCATGACCCTCGTCTGAGTCTTAGTTGTAGAGGTGCTTAGATCGATTGATGGACGCTCCATTGCTTCACCTATTTTGGGGGTGGGTACTGTTAGAGTATGCAATTCGTGAAGATTGATTCCTTGGGTCACAGTCAATGAAAAAATGCTTGTGTACGATTTAATACGATCAAATTCTTCAAAGTCTCCATCAGATGGTGAATGGTTTACCCAAGTTAGAGTATCAAGGCATTTAGGCGTGACTTCAACAGGTGGCATAGGGTCTGAATAGGCGAAGTTGACAATCTTTATGTCCGAGCATGCAAAACCAGCATTCCTCCACTCCCATCTGGTGAATGAACTGCGGTCACCTTGTTGGGAAAGAAATACCCTTGCAGCAGCTTCAGGAATATCAGCTAATACAGAAGTTGTACGAGAAATAGCCATTGCTAAAATTTTCTAGCCAACACTAACTTGACTTATTGAGACTGAGACTTTCACAGAAAATGTGGCTATTTTTATAGGAATTCTCTGACATGTAAGTTTGACAATATTATCAATGAAATATCATGTTACAACCTTGATTGAAAGACGTAGAACGAGGCTAATGAATTTTACACGACGTCCTTTAGTACCGATATCATTAGCCCCGCCCACCATCTTGTCAATGCGCGGAGTTAGAACTCAATATGCGTGTGCTATTGCGCTGTCAGGCCGGAGACAGTCGAAACGCACATGACAAATACGCGAGAATTTTATTTTCCTGACTAGTGGGCGTGGCAGTCCAGATCTCAACAATGGCGGTTCTGAGAAGGCTGAGTGTTCAAGGCAGTGTAGAAGTCTTGTTTCCATTGTTACATAGAAAAGCGCTTCGTATATAAGAAGTCTGATGTTTGTTTGATGTCAAGATGTGAAAATTCAAGTTGTGTGACTCTTGCTAGCTGGAAAAACTGTGGTTCTGTTTACGTATGCCAGAAAATTGCAACTCGAGTTAGCAACTAAATTGGCTCCCATTTACACAGTAAGCAACGGACACACCTGTTGGCTGGATTTTTATGTTGTACAACTATCACTGAAGCTACCCTATGAGTTTTGAGCCCTATCTACGTGCCAAATGGAAATGTTCCACAGAGAAAGACAGGTGAGTATGATCAACTGCATTGAAATACATGTATTTTGTAGCTATTATTTTTATGATGGGAACTGGGCAGGCGTTTTAAGCATCATAAAAAGCTTTTGTAGCTATCTAAAACTTTCCTTCATAGTTCATTTTATCTCCAGACTGTACATAAGCCTGTAATATGGCACATTGGTGCCTACTGTACCATAGCCTCTATTTCTGGGGTCTCTAAAGTGTTTGTGTTCGAACTAATATGAAAACTGGTGTTTGTACAATAATGTGAAAGAAGTGGAATGATTTCTTTTTTTTTCCCATCACATATTCAGGATAATACAGGGATGGCAGATTGACGTACAACGTGCTGTATGGAAGGCGGTCTAGCAAGAGACACCTTGAGTTTGGTCAAGCATCATATGAACTACCAATTGAGTTTACAGGAACACAGATTTCTTCACAATCCTTTCAGTGTGCAGGATAATCATACCTATATTGTTCGGCTTGCATCATGCAGGTGGTGCCATCTGTCCCATCGTGACTCACTGGTTCTTAATGCTAACTCTCTGTTAACCAGTGCTGATATGGTACTATAGCCCAGATTTTTGGGCTAATTTGTGTCATGTAAACACAGAAGTGTCTATGTTTAGCCAATCTATGGTTGCTAAGGTCTCTATAGATGTATAGTTTATCTGTAATAATCACTAAAATACACATTTTGTACGTGCTTATGTTTTAATGAAAAATTATACTTCTATATATTGGACACAAAAACTAATGGCTTTTATGTAATCTATAGACCTTGTTTGAGTGGTCTATGTTGCTTTTGGGTGCTGCTAACTTGCCAAATGGAAATGTTCCACAGTTGAAGATAACCATGTTTATTGTCTATTGTAGACACTGTAAGAGGTTCTAGCTCATATAACTTATACTACAAGTAAATGACCATCTAAATCAACTGGGGAACTAGGTTAGAAGTCTATGGAAAGGATCATTAGAGAGATATTTAAAAAGTGCGTTTTTTCATATAAAAGATGCGCTTGCTCATGAATAAATTAATGAGAAATTATATCTCTACGTAGAAGCGTTGCCGCTGACATGTATGTGCGTTCCGGCTGGAGAGTTTCAAACTCATGCCAAAAAGAATGTCGAGAATTGAGTGGGAATATGGCCTCTGTGGCTGTTTTGATGATGGTACCATCTGTAGCCTAGGTAAGTCAGTATGAAAATTATAGTGCCACTTGTGCCATTGTTTGCGTGTAGGGACTTCATTGAAGTGAACCCAAGAAACAATTCATATAATAATAATAATAATATTATGACAGTATGCATAGTATTACTTTACGTAGTGATTTGCATTGACAATAACATTGACTTATTATAAGGCAACTTCAACCAGTATGTATTAATTACATTCTACTGACTCACACACACACATACACACGCACACGCACACATGCACACGCACACACGTGCACACACATGCACATGCACACACGTACACACACACACACACACACACACACACACACACACACACACATTACTACTCATAATAGCCTTTATAGCTTGCTTTGGTCCATCTTGTCTGTTTGGAAGGAATGCTAAATTAGTTGGAAAGAATTTTTTTCTCTGTTGCATAACTTTGGGGTTTCTTCCTGTTCACATCTGTGCTCGCACTTACATTAGGGGAAAGATAAGAGACCAGAGAGGGATTGAGGTGAGTTTAGTATGAGATGCAGTGGGTGGAAATAATATTATCAATGATTCTGCTGAATTAAGTATGCCATCACAGTATGGGTGTGTGAAAATAACTAAAGCTGCATAATTATATAATTCAATGTCATAATAATGATGTAAACTTTTTACAAAAGTGAAAACTGAAACTTTTGGGAAATTTGCTTGTATCATAGCTAGTTAGGTCACATGCACTTCAAAGGTAGCTATGCCTAAGTTTACATACTATCCATGTACGCTGGCTAACCACCAGTAGTAACTGTACAGATGGTTGTACACCAAGGCATGTCAGCTGAGTTTATAGTGACCACTATGAGTATCTAGTGTGTATGGTTTTGTACACCTTCGTGCATGCTGTTTTATGTCTTCCTAGTCTCATTCTCAGGCCTTCCCTGGCGTGTATTTTATATTTCGTGAGTTGCAAAGTTAGGAATACAGTGGAACCTCCCATAACGGACACTCCCAGCAACGGACAACTCTATATAACGGACAAAATCTTTGGCACGGACTCATGTTCATATAATATAGCTACTAATACAAACTATATAACCTCTGAGAGCGGACCCTCTCTATTCTGGATAACGGACAGTTCATCTGGCCAACTTAGTACAATATCTATCTCTAAATAATGGACAAACAGGAAACCACACCCCTTAGCATTAAATATTATGACAAAATTAATTTCATCCAGCAGCGCAGCAAGCTGAGTCAATGCTTTCAAAGCCTTTGAGTAGGTTAGTTCTTCATTTTGTCCAGATAAGTTAAACCCATAATAGACTAAGAGCTATTACTATATATAAGTGCAATGCCATCTGCAAACAAACAATTTTTAAATACATAGTAATACATCATTGCTGCATGTTGAAACTTGTTGGATAAAAGTATGATAATTATACTATTATAGTGAAGGTGTTTTGGCTATATTGGTGTCAACCTCTGAAAGAGGACAACCTCTCTATAAAGGACAAAAGTCGTGCTCCCAACTTGTCCGCTATTTGGAGGTTCCACTGTACAATAGCCCTCAGGAGTATAACTACCATACATACTACATACTCATGTCTGTACAAATATTACATGGACGTACGCGTGCATGTGGATTCTCTTGGTTAGACTCTATGGGTAAACTTGAAAAAAATGACTACTATCCATGTATGCTGGCTAACCACCAGTAGTAAGGACTGTAGTATTTTGCCAGAGCTTGAGGAACAATAATAATTATAATTATTTCAAATTTGCTATAGCTCAGTATGCATGTGCACACCACACACACACACACACACACACACACACACACACACACACACA